>VMBQ01007125.1:20892-48810 GCA_007657795.1 Dreissena rostriformis | reverse complement strand
GTGCACCTGCTACATCACGTTGACTTGTGCGACGTTGTGCCAATAGTCTATAGATAATAGTAAACAAAATATTATAACCGTCTAAGATAATAGTAAACAAAATATAACAACCAGTTGTCCTTACCTATATGGTTTACATATGCGATTGCCATTAACTTGCCAAATTAATAATTTACATAATTATCAACATTTTCATTTAGTTTAAACCTTTTTATTTTACCTCGATTGCATCGAAAGCCTCAGGCTTATTTCAAATACTCTCGAGTCCGTTTCCTGGGACTAGAACCAGTACTTGGTGTCTATGGGGGAGATCTAAAGAACGCTCCCAAAGTGGGGATCAAATCCGTGACCTCCAGATCGCTAGACGGACACCATATCCATTACGCCACGGCGAACAGAAAACATTTTCATTTCTCCGCCAGTATAACGACGGAATCACTTCGGCATTTAAGTCGTGAAATTATATATCTGAAACACGATTTCGCGAAAGTGCACAATAACAAAAAGCTATCGAAATTGCGATGGTAACGGCGTGAACAGAGGTTTTCAAAATAATGTTTTTACTGTAGCGTTCAACGAAAGATAGTGTCATGGTCATAGTACTTTCGGCGCGGATTTCGTATTATTGAGCGGTCGTCGTCGTTATTTCGCAACAATAAAGTCACTCAGTGTATGGTTGTGACACCAAACACGTCCAACAAACAAACAGATTTTCAGAGTCTGATTTATGCAAGTTAGCAAAACTTAGCTTTAATTCAGAATACTGAATGCCTCGTCGCGTCGTGGTTGACGCATATATCTCTACTTTTGCGGTAGCGTTAATTGCGTATCCCTACAGAAAAACGAAATCGAGAAAGCAATAATGAGGGAACAAACAACCCAGAAATCTAGACGATGCGCTAGCGAACATGTACACAATATACATGGCATTTCCATTGTCATGCGTTTTGCCTTTTTCGTGGACTTTTATGATTTTGCGTCTCAGATACTTTCATTCATACGTTGTTCAGTGCCTCCACACTTGACCACATCTAACAAGCATGCTTTCCATCTGTGTACGGGCGAATGTTGGATGCCTAGCAGGCCACAAGACAACAACAACAGCACAATCTGTTTAACCATCGGACAAGTAACTATAAAAACAATACTATTGCCAAGCAATAAAAGTCCCCTACCGGTAGCCATTTTCACCATTTTCAGCAATACTTCTAGTCTATTTGTTGCCATAGCAACCAGAATTCTCGACGTAGGAACAAAATAAAATGACGTGCATAATCTCCATATTGCCATGTTTCAAGTTTCATGAACAAATATGAAGAACTTTTAAAGTTACTGCATAATCCACCATTTTAAGCAATATTTATAGTCTATTTGTTGCCGTAGCAACCAGAATTCTTGACGTAGGAACAAAATGAAATGACTTGCGTAATCTCCATATTGCCATCTGTCCATGTTTCAAGTTTAATGAAAAAATATGAAGAACTTTTAAAGTTATCGCATAATCCACCTATTTCATCAATAGTTCGAGTATTTTTGTTGCCATATCAACCAGAATTCTTGACGTAGGAACAAAATGAAATGACGTGCATAATGTCCATATTGCCATCTGTCCATGTTTCAAGTTTCATGAAAAAATATGAAGAACGTTTAGTTATCGCATAATCCAGAAAAGTGTGACAGACTGACTGACTGACTGACTGACTGACAGAGCGCAAACCAGAAGTCCCTCCGGTTTCACCGGTAGGAGACTAAAATGTTGCACATACCCACACACGCGCTCATTCAAACACAGACAATGACGTCGCTGCTTGAGTCCAACGGATAAGTTTAGAAGCGACGCCTGGTGGACAAAAATAATATAATTAAACAACAAAATTGTGGTCATAAATAAATAACTCGCCTGTAACTCTTTCAGAAAATCCAGTCTCGAGTCGTAGTCCATGAGCATACGCGACGAGTTTCGAGACGCCGTACGGCCGCTGGATCTACCGGACATCGACGAGTCGAGGCTGAGGCCCGTGCGCAGCTCGAGCTCTGGGCTTTCGGCAGTACTTCCGGTGTGAGCGCTCTTGGTTCTGGTTGACGGTCTGAATGAAATCATGAGAGCTTGGCATGTAGAAATGAATACCCCTACCACCGACGCTGCGTGTCGCTATATGAAGCAAGTTGAAAACAAATCATGTCACATAAATTCCTGGATGAAAACAGTTATCATTTCGGCAAAGGTTTACATAGAAAAATGAAAATTGTATATTCACAACTTCATATAAAAAAGAGAGTGCGTCCATGTTTGAACTGAGTAGGACTGCTCACTTTGTGTAAACTGCAAACGGACAGAAACGCGTATGTGACTTGGCTATATTATCTCTCCAAGTGTCGTCCCTTTCCGCCTAAACTGGATTTTCTCTTAGAAGAGACTTCTTTTAAACGTAAATAACGATGGAAACGGAAAGTGTCGTCCCTTATTAGCCTGTGCGGACTGCACAGGATAATCTGGGACGACACTATACGCACAAGACAGATAATGGAAAAAAGTTCATGTACTATTTACCTGTCCCGATGTTTAAAATCTGAAGCGCTTTTGGCATACATTCTTTGTCGCCCATTAGTAACTTTTGAACTGGTAATGTTTTCTTGGACGACGTCGGGCTGTGTGTTAAAGTGCACAACCGATCGCCTGCCATTCGCGTCTTTATATTCGTCTGCGTCGTCACCACGCGGCGCTGAATGCGACGTCATCTTCCGGTGAAAGCTCCTGGTCGACGTAGACGGTAGCGACGCCGATGACTTAGCTAGTACCGTTGCTGACGTCATTATTGTTGAAGACTGTACGTACTTCCCGTGAGGAACATAACTCCACTTTCGCTTTAAAATGTTTTTAGCTTCGTCGACCTTTCGGACTTGATCCGAAAATGTCACGTCAAACTGCTGTTTCAACCGGCCTTGACACCCCACGCATGTCCGATGAGACGGCGTGCTGGCCGCTCGACGGTGGTAGAGGTCGCCTTTGGAATGCTTCAAATGGGGAAACCGCTTTTGAAGCGAATTGCGTCTGTCTGGAATCTGCAACAACGTCAAGTAGTGTTCTGAGCGATAATCCGTCGTGTGAGAGCGTAAAAACGGTCGATGTTTCCCGTTATGTTGTAATGGTGTCTTGCCGATTGGATTTAGTTTGGTTTTCTCTAGCTCCTGGCACAATTCATCGATTACCATCTTTAGATTCTTTATTTCTTTTTCGTAATCAACGGTTTCATAATCAGAAACGTGTTTAGACGAGCCCTTGCTAGAAACGTTTACAGTCGGATGCGACGCGCGACGTGTGTCATAAGCTGGCGTGTTCTCCCACTCAGCGGTGCATTGGTTCTCATCAGTTTCGTTGTCACTGTCTGAATCCATATGACACAGGGGTAGCGACATCGACGAAGGTTTGATGTTTCCACAAGACGTGTATCGGAAACCAGGCGTTACCATTCTGCCGTCAAGAGTTTCAATGCCTTGTTTTGTCTCAATGAGATCGATGTTCCGTTGTGTCTGTGATTTTGTGTCGTCTTTTCTCATAGACGCAAAAGTGTGTTTCACGGACCGCATTAAGATCCTTTTCTCACGATCTATCTCACGTATTACCGTTTTCCGTTCTTTATCTATATCTTCGTAACGTTGGGTAAGTTTTGTTAACTCCATTACATTTTTCGAGCATTCCAATAATGTTGGATCAAAGAACGCCGGCCCTATGGCTTCCTTGGCCTCTTGGAGTGACTTTCGTGGAACGAAGATATTATTCTTTTTCTTTTGTTTTGGTAAAACGATAGACATGTTTTACACTCTAAATTCTTAATATTTACCGTTTAGGGCACCTTTAGTAAAGGCTTAAGGACGCAGCCATTTTGTTGATGACGTCGCGCTTCAAGACGTCATTTAGATTTCGGCGTCAATCCTTAAGCGTCATTTTCGCGCGATACGACGATTAAACATCAATTTTCGACGTGTCATCAATATCCAAGTTGTTGCTTGATTTTCCAGATCTACATATTACACGGCCGTTAATCACTGACGCAACCCCTTTTTTTAAAACGATGAAAAAATCTTGAGGTTGAGTGCCTTGTGTATTCTTTGTCAACATATTTTGCCTTACTTTAAAAATCGGGCAATTGAGTGCGATTCAGCGAATTTATTCAGAATGTACAGAAACATAGAACCACAACCCATTTGGAAACTCCATTACCTGTATAAGTTGTGACATATTGGAGTATAAAAAGCAAATCGAAGTTGTTTGCCTGTATGACGAGCAAGTTTCAATGCAATTAAATCGCTAATGACATCAAATGATTTCTTTTAAAATAAATAAGTTATTGCATTTATAAAAAACATCGGCTTCTGATCTATCTATAAGATGTTTATCTATATATTAGACATTTTTTGCATTTTTTCTTGAAAATACTGAGTTCTTTCACTCCACGGCTCTTGAATTTTTCTTGTTCGACAATCCCACATCGAGGAATCGTGTAAAAAAAAATGAAGATGACAAATGCCAAGGAGGTGGCGCTAAGAACAGGAGGTGGCGCCAATACATGATAAATGATTTATTAAACAGTCGTATCACAATTATGTCATCACATTACATAAATTGTGTAAACAGTGGAAGTTTACAGTTAATACAAACTAAAACTAAGGTTATGATTTTCAAGAAGGGATTTTTCCCAAAATTTTGCATTTTCATACGATAGCACTAAACATCGAAATTGTTTAAAAAATATACGTTTTTAGGGATTCTCGTGATTCGGATCCCCTCACATTTGCCGGGGTTACAGAAAAACATCCTTTCCCCATTTTAGGCGATTTCCATGCCGCGCTGCAGGGATTTGGAGTCCGTAGCTGAGCATATATTCTTGTCATCAGCAAAGAGTCTACTGGTGGACAAAACTGTCGATGATAAAAACACGAGGGGAACGGTCCCACGACAGAGCCTTGTTGTACACCGAATCTTACATAGAACCCGGCTGATGTGTATCTTCCAACAAAAACCTGTTGGCTCCGTTCGTAATGGAAGCTCCTTATCCATTTGAGGGTATTGCCGCGGATGCTATCGTGGTATAATTTTGCAGCTAGGCGCTCAAGCGGAACAACATCGAACACGTGACTGAAGTCAAGCAGAATAGCATCAATGTGCTATTCGTCATTAAGTTTCATTTGAATCCCTTTATTAATTTTTGAGTTATGATCTGCGCTATATAATTAGATCTACATTATGTCATTGGGTTCTGCAAAAGAAACATACCAAGGGCAATAACTCTGAAAAATGAATAGACAGTTACAGTTCTTGCACTCTGCATTTGCCACCACTGTCTCTGTATATCTATGAAGTTACATATTAATGTATTCAATTGAAAAGGAATTGAAAAGTGAACACGAAAATAATCAAAGGGCAAAAACTATTTTACTTTGCACTTCCTCTTTAAGCCACTTATCAATTTAATCATTTTTTTATATTAATCCCTGAAAAATAAACACAGATCAATAATCATGTAAATACTGAAGAGAGATCGAGAGAGTAATGATCATTGTACGCGGAATTTTCTCATAAAACCATCTATCAATATATCGAAGGTTCATTTGAATACCTCAAATATTTTCAGGGGAATTCTCTACAAAAGAAACGGACAATAAAAGATAAGCTAAGGGCCAGAACTAGACAAATACAGATAAGAGAGTTGCTGTTCTTGTACACTGCATTCCCAGGTTAAGGGGTTAGGGTTAGGGTCCGGCTGATTTTAATGCATTTTTTTCATTACTTATAACACTGGTAAAAGGGTTTTATTATTTATTATGCACATGAAAAAAACTATTAGTTTTCAAATAACATCAGCTATCTTTAAGGTAATTTCGGAAAGTTAAACACGATCTTAGACGCTCTAATCCACCACTTTACTACGTGTAATGATGGTATTAGGCATAAATAACACTTCATCAATGGGTTTTAACGATGTTATTTACGAAAATATTAACAAACTCCAAACTCAGTTACATCAAACTTGAAAGACAGACATAAAAAGCGACTACCCGGTAAATGCCCCAAGGACCCATCCTTTTCGATGAGTATACAATTTGAATAAGTCGTGTATTTACCTTTAAATATTTGTATCGAAAGCAGTTACCTTTGTCTCACTTTCTTGTTACAAGTACATGTATACATGAGCTAAGATGTTGATCCTTATATGAATTTCATTCACGTGTTCAAGAGTTAAAATGACTGGAATAAAGTGTTTCACCGCTCATAACGTATGTCATTGTAGTGTTTTATTTTTACGATGATGTCACTTTAGTGTCTACACAGCAACGGAAAAAGCTTAAGCGGCAGGTACGGATTTACCGGTGCCCTACCCAGCCATATCCCATCTGATCCCAACCACTGCGCTAACCGGACAGCCGCCTCTACTTTTGTCAGANCTACGTTTCTGTAAATGCAGGCGATGTTGCAAAATTGCGTATCCACTTTCACGTTTAAAATAAGTCCGTGTAATATCAACCACTTTTCATCGACAAAATCGTTAAACATTTGACCGATGCGTTATTGGAATGAATGCATAAACCAAAGATCTATCAATATACATACTGGGTATATGTATATTGATAGATCTTTGCATGAACGACACGTCATCGAACTAACGAAAGAAATGACCGCTTTCTTATCGCTAGGATGTCAGTAAACTATAATGACCAGTCCCTCGACCGTCTTGTGCCCTTAAGTTACTAGTGTCTTTAGTGAACAGGACAATGTGTTTGGCCATATCGCAATAAATAACAGTTCTTTAGATCGGGAAAAATCAACCGCGAAATAATTATTAGTAATCAATAAATTAACGATATATTACCGTTCCCGATTTATGTGTCTGAACAAAATAATGCCGACGGCCAAAAATCGAGACACTAATTGATTAATTCAGCACCCTTTAATTTCGTTGACGAATAGTTTCCAATATTCCCGCCATCTGTCACCTAAGTACGGCTTTGTTTATAAACAAAACCCACGTGCTCCTTGACAGATCTCGCCATATTGTCAGTCACGCGTGAGCCTGCGAGAAGGCCATATTTACGATTCAACATGGCCGTTCAGAATAGTATAACAAAATTTTGTGAAATTTACGATTTAAAAGAGGAATTAGGAAAGTAAGTGATGCGTTGAGCGTATGGATTAAAGTTCGAGTGTTTTGGTGCAAATTTGTGTGCTATTATTGTCCGGATTATTCCTGGAATACACGACTGGATTTCATTTCCTAATTGCATATATTGAAGAACCGGTGTTTGTGTAGAAATCATCCCGTAAAATGGGTGTCGTTTTCGATGACATATTTTTTCCAAAAGCCTAATTTAATTAGTATTTAATGAGGATAGCCACTGTATTTTTTTTAAAGAACCGTACATTATAAATGATTTCTTTATATTGGAATGTTTGTCTTTATTTTTAGATTAAATTATGTTCATGCCACTGTCTTCTTTTGACACCAGGGCAGAGGAACAAGTGACAAGACAAGCTTTGAGAAACAGCATATTATTTTATTCTTGATGCATACATGTAACTTTGGTTACAAACACACATTTCTATAGAGTGTAATATGATGTCTTAAAGAGACAACACCATTTCAAATGTCAGATTATCATAACAAATTAATTGTATGTTCCCTATCATTTCAGCTAAGTCTCACTTGCAGTAAAGTGGGTTATCCCAGTTATATTATTATAGACTTGTACAGAAATATACAAAACAAGAATGCCGGACAAAACCCCTCCCGGACAAAAAACCCTTGCGTCAGTTTTATAGGGGCCGGACAAAAACCCTCCCATGATTTTTTTTTTCAGATTAATGAATGCATCATTGTGTGAAGCAATTAAATTTGTCGGTGTTTAATTGCTTTTAATTGATTCTGTGATTAAACTTATTAAAAACTTAAAGTAGTTGCAGATTCACAGTTTGATATTTTGAGCAAATGTTGTCAGCATTGAGTAAATTTTTCGGATTAATTAATGCAACATTGTGTGAAGCAATTACATTTGTCGGTGTTTATTTGCTTTCACGGGAGGGTTTTTGTCAGGCCCCAGTTTTTTCATGGAAGGGTTTTTGTCCGCCCCCTATGCTTAACACTTCCCTTTTTTTGATCCACAAACATGATGGGTTGCCATTTTTATTAAAAGATTATTTTGAGTGACTTACTTTTCAAAGGTTAACTTACACTAAAAACTCAACTGGATTATTGGTTAAATCGGTTACCCACTTAAATCAATTAAATAATACGTACCAAGATTTGTAATGCTTAATGTTACGTACTGGGCCGATTTGTAATGCGTTTTTTTTTTTTTAAATGCGCAAATACGCAGATACGCCTCTTATCTGGAGCTCTGCCAAAATGGTGAAAAAACACTCATGAAATTGAATTTGATTTATCCAACATTCACAAATAGGAGTAATACTATTTGGTTATTATCACACTCAAACTTTTTAACACTCTAAATAATATATAATATAATAGTAAGCAGGCTTTAAAACAGTTTGATCATAAATATAAATAGTTCAATATATAGGTTACTGAATGTAATTGCGTGCATAATTATGCATGTCATGTTAGGTAATCAATGCACTGCAAACATACATATAACATAAATTACACTACAAGGACAGTAATGAGCACTTTTCAGCACAATACTACTGTCAAGTTAATTGTTCTGTCTTGTTTCACAAAAGCATTTAAACATGAAAGGGAACATGTTTCACAGTTACTGTTAATGGGTGAAAAAAAGTTGTTATAGTACTCACATTTCCTGTCCTATAATGCATTGATTGTTTTTAGAATTTTAAAGAATTGATAAGCAAATTGTGTGTGCGTATATATATATATTTCATATTACACGTATTTTCATTTAAATATTGTTTCTATAATTAATAAAACTAGTTTCACTGTGAAAATTTATTTTAACAGTCATACATGTACCACTGAGGTCCCACAGGACATGCGTAAATCATATGATCATCAGATGCGATATGTGCTCACATCAAGCACTGTTCCTTTTTTATACAATGACCAATCAACAACGGAATTTAAATTTACATTAAATGCAACATGCATCATGTCATAATTACTCTAAAGTGTTCGGACGCTCAAAGTTTTCCGACAACCTATTTTGTATCCAAAGTAATTACTTTTTGTGATTCCATTTTTACAGACACCCAGATTTTCACATTACGGTATATTCTTTGAGTTGACTATACATTTTTAGGTCAGTTACACTTGATCAAAAGTCAACCTATTTGTGTTAATTTGTTGACACATCACTCATATGTTTTACAACCTGATGACAGTAATAAAATGATGAAAGCAAGAAGTTTTGTATGGGAATATAGAAACCTCCAATTCATTAGATTTATTGACAATTTTTAGACACTGTAATTTTGGGAATTGTGTTTGAGTGTCAGAATTTTCGGACAAATAAAAAAATATATAATTATACGCCGATTTTTCAAAACTGGAGGTATTATAGTTTCACCCTTGGTGGGCGGCGGCTTTCACAGCAGTGTCCGCTCTCTAATTCAAATAGTTTTCATCCGATCTTAACCAAACTTGGTCAGAAGTTGTATCTAGACAATATCTAGGTCTAGTTCGAATATGGGTCATGCAGGGTCAAAAACTAGGTCATGGGGACACTAGCATGGTGTTCAAAACCTTCAAACGGGTGTATCTTGTGACAGTTTGGCACTCTTGTTTTTTAATGTTATAATATTAGTAATAGTATTAGTAATTGTAATTATGGTAATGTGACGTTTGTATTTTAATCATAAGTAATGGGTATAGTTTTCATAGCATCACTTTCCTAGGTGAAGGAATTTTGTAATTTTGAAGAAAACTAAATTCCCCATTGGGCTGGTAATATTCCATTCCCATAGTTATGAGGAAAAATGCTGAGATATCATGTAAGATTAAGAATTTCAAGTATTCATGGCTCTGATCCAATGACAGCTTAGGGCGTGAGTGACGTAGTAGCACTAACTTAACCCATTTGTGCCTAGTGGACTCTCCCATCCTACTTAATTGGATCAATTTATTTCCAAAATTAAGGATTTCTAGTATATTTATTTCTATATTTAGAATATTTCTTACAGAAACATTTCTTTTTGCAAACAGCGCAGACCCTGATGAGACGCCGCATCATGCGGCGTCTCATCTGGGTCTAAGCTGTTTGCCAAGGCCTTTTTTCTAGACGCTAAGCATAAATGAGTTAACTTCAAAAAGCTCTGAAAATAGATTGGCATCTGATTATCTATAATGTACTTCAAATATCAGAATTTTCCTATACATGTAAATCTTATGCTATGTTTGTGCATTCCAGATATAGTTCTCATTCTTTAGAGTACATATCCAATAAAATTGTTAAACCATTTTCTTATGAATTTTATATCGTTGAAATGTCGTCTCCTTTGTCTTGTAATATAATTGTAGTTCTGAATTCAGGAATCTGACTCCATATAAATTATGCACCAATGAACAATTTATATATTTTGTTGTTCACTTGTCTAATTCATAACACTTGGACTCGGGATTATCGATTGGTACACAGTCACTCACTACATGTATATGACAAGTGTACAAAATCAATCTAAATTGATGTACACGGTTATTATAATTAAGTACTCAAATTAAAAAAGGTTAATGACTTATGTTCACAATCATTAATAGTATTCATAATTTAATTTCAAACCTTAAGCAGGCGTTTTCACCTTATAGTTATAATACAGAGGCCTACTTAAGGCGCCTACCAAATGAAAACTTTCCTTAAAATCATGCAATTGAGACAGCAAAACTTACACCATTTTTGTAATTTCCCAAATCTGCAATTTTACCGATAGTTTTTTTCCAAAATCAAAAGGCTAGGACCTCATCTCAAAGAGAAGAGAAGAGAAGAGAAAAACGCTGGCAATTTCTGATCATAAGGAACATGGCTTGTCATACAGTTAACTAATTAATAATTCAGAATTTTATTGATTGGGTATGATCACATTTGCAATACGAGTCTCTAGGGGTTTGAGGTAGACATTGACATTCTAATGATGTGATGACACTATAACACTTAAAAAGGTCATTCACTTGTGAGCTAATGGCTGTTATGATTATCTCTTTCAGTGCTGGAACCGAATTTTGAAGGCCTTTGCAAACAGTTTGGATCCAGATGAGACGCCACAGAATGTGGCGTCTCATCAGGATCCAAAATGTTTGCTATTCTGATAGTATTCTTTGAAAAAAAATCAAAGAAAATGTTAATTTTAGAAATTCAGCAGACGACATTTTAGCAGACAACAAATTTCCCAGCATGCAAAGGGTTATGAGTAGATACATTATTCAAGTAAAACGCAAAAGCACATTACTAATTACTAAACCAATTACATGTCTAGCAAGATCAGACCATAGATATATTCTGATATCCTTCAAAATGTGAAACATGTGCTCCTGCATGTATAGGTAATCAAATACAAATCTGTCTCTGTCGATCATGTTAATGTGTGTACCCATTGCATTAAAGACTTAATTACCTTCGTCATGTTATGTTGCATAATAAAGGTCAGTGCAGTTCTAATGATTGCCAGTAAGTGCTAAGGAATATGAACAGTGCTCCAGCTAGGCCTAAATGGAAGGTCGCGCCACCCTGCCATTCCAAAGCTGCGCCCTGCCGTTCCGAGGCCCTGCCATGCCCTTTTAATCTGTCTTGTTGTAAAAAAAAAATAAAATCAGGCTTTGCGAAATTGCCGGTCCGCCGGTCCTGACCGGCAGTTTTTCATTTGGTCCGGCAGGTTTAACAAGAATGTCGGTCCTGGCAACCTGCAAAATGTGAAATGAATGCAAACAAATCATATTTTTTTCAAAGTTGAAAATTCGAAGAGCAAACCCATTACTACATCATGAAAATGAAATCGTTCATTGTTTTGATGTTTGCAATAAGTTTGTTACGTACAATTAGCAAATTAAACTGGTTACACAACACCTACTTCAAACTCAGTCGCAAAATCGGCAACTGCGCTCTGCTAAAATGCAATTGAAAACGTAACAGTCAAAGATAAATTAAATAAGTTATCCAGACGATTTAATTACATGCAAACGCAGTGTATTTGTTAACAGAAATTGACTTCCATTTTCGTCAGGTTTTCAGAAAGTCCCCGGGAAGCACGTGTTTTTCATGACTGCGTATGACGCAATAAAACGTTGCTTTGTATCGTATTGAATTCAATCTAAATTTAAATTCACTCATCCATAAATGGCCAGATTTTTGTTTAATTGATGTTGTATTGTAATAATATTGGATTACCGGATATACATGCACATTAGAAAAGCGGTATCTATACATTCATCAATATACATTTACTTTTTTCAATTTCGTTTATTGTCTTTGATCTGTCGTGTTTTGGCTTCACCTTCACAGCCCTGAAAACACAATACACACAATGGGTAATAATTATTACTATTCTACCTAAACGAAGTCAACGCATTCGATACAGCTTTATTGCATTCGCGTTTTACAGGAAATGTCACGAGTCAGTTAAGTACACTGTATAATGTACACACCTTTGTGTCAAAACTGGATTTCTCTTGATTGAGCAACAGACGCAGTATGCATGCGTGGATTACCTTGGATTTTAATGTCTCATGTCAATGGTAATTCAGTCTTAATTTTGTTTAAACATTGGACATACTTATTCGTTAGGAACTTAATTTTTAATAACTGTTATCTTATTAGGATAAAGCACTGGTAGTGGCTTGTTGAGCTAAAAGAAATGGTTTATGTTAATGTACATAGTTGTGTTGTATTTTTCGGTCCAGCTAAATATTCTCCGGACCGGCACATTTTCTGAAATGCCTGTCCGGATGACCGGCAGATTTTGTCCAATTTCGCGAAGCCTGTAAAATTTTGAATTCCTATATTATAACTTTTGTCCAAGAATATCTTTAAGCAGGGCTTGTGCTAATTTCAATCACTGGTGAAAGATAAACTTAGAGAGACAAGTGGGCTCAATCAATAGCAGTCCTTATTACCATCTGTTAAAATAACACTTTCTCATGAGAAAGCTCGGTTTAAAACTTACCAGTGGTTATTTTGATTACTGATGAAAGATAAGCTTAGAGAGACTTATGGGGTTAAAATCATTAGACGTCCTTATTATCATGTGTAACGAGAGTGCGGATGGCGTTGAAAGCCTAGTTGCAAGATACAGGGAAGTTGCTGCTGAAGTAAATGTTAACGATTTGTGACATCATGAGTCACCTCCCTTGTTGGTTCATGCTACCAAGATGTTCTATTTTTAGAAACGGGAATTCCAAATCGTGACAAATGTGAATGGTTACAAAATGACATAAATAACTATGAAAATAAATACGTAGAATTACATTATTTCACGCATACCATTATGCAACCATCCGTTTTCTTTTCCGACTTGATACATTTACAGCTTTTCATTTAATATTTTACAGACACAACAATCGTCCAGAATTCGCGCAAATCCATAAATTTGATGCCACATTTCAACCGTAAGCTCTACTCGTAACGTTAATTTCTGGCTCGAAGTACAACATTTTAATTTCAATTAACACATCTCTATTACTTTCAAACTCTACTTCATCACATCCATAGAAAGGCAGGTCAGAATCCATGTCAGAATAATGATAAAACATTCATCGTAGTCCGCCATTTTTTTACACATTTTCAAAGAATGAAAGTGCTTTATGCCCCACTTCCTGTTGACCATATGTAAATTTCTATTTATAATTAACCAATGAAATTTTACATATCCTTAAACCAGGGCCTAATGAATTCAGTTATGTTAACATTTGACCTCTCCCAGAACAGTTAACAAAGGAAATAGAAAGTAGGTGTGAGGGAACTATCAACAAGAACAGAATTGTTTTACGAACAAAATTTGTTTTAGTTTCTTAGAAGGTTTTTTCACGAAAAACGGTCTTAGAAAAATTCACTAAAAACGGTGTCAGCAATAATGTTGGAAGAAAACGTTAGAAAAACGTTTCTAAATAAAAAACTGTAAGAATTACCATATACTTTATTAAATAGATATTTCGTCTGATTTTTGATCAGGTAAGGCTTCATAATGGTCAACCGTTCCATGTCGGTTTTCGAAATGTAGCTCTAACATAAGCATATTTGCGTTGCAACTATGCTAAAAACAAGAGCACTGTCGAGCGGATGCCAACGCTCGGCTGTGGGTGCTGAGATTTCGTTATTTTGACCTTTGACCTTGAAGGTCATCATTGAACTTGACTTTTTCACCACTCAAAATGTGCAGGTCGATGAGATACACATGAAAAACCAAAAAAAAAAAAAAAAAAAAGGTTTTTTGACCTTTGACCTTGAGATACACATGCATGCCAAATATCAAGTTGCTATCTGCAATAATGCAAAAGTTATGGCCATTGTTAAAGTTTTCGGACGACGACTACGACGAGGACGACACGGCAGACGAGAGGGCTATGACAATACCTCCGGTTTTCTACAAAAACAGCCGAGCTAATAACACTTTTTCATGATTGGATTCGGAGATCTTTGAAAGCTCTGTTTGAGCAGGGCCTGTGCTAATTTCAATGACTGGTTAAAGATAAGCTTAAGAGGGTGGAGTAACTGGAGTTGGGCTCAATCAATAGCAGTCCTTATTATCATGTGTAAAAATAACACTTTCTCATGATCGGATACAGAGATCTGTGAAAGCTCGTTTAAAGCAGGGCTTGTGCTAATTCCAATCACTGGTGAAACATAAGCTAACAGAGACGAGTTGGGCTCAATCAATAACGGTCCTTGTAAAATCCATGTGTAATAATAACACTTTGTCATGATTCAATACAGAGCCAGCACTAACTGGTTAACTAATGTCCGCTAATAACCGATGCTTAAATTTAGATGCTACGTCAGTGGTTGTTCCTATAATTACCAACGATGGCTTCAGTGGTTATTGATTGGGTGGATGACAGAACATTCTGTTGTTGGTGTTAGAATGATTTTATAAAACATTTGTTCTGCCCACCACAGTCTGCGTGTGTGTTTACATGGTCTTTTGAAGTATTGTGCTATTTTAAACTGAAGTTAGATATGAGTCCAGTCTGGGAAAATGGGGCTTAATGCATGTGTTGTCCCAGATTAGCCTGTACAGTCAGCACTATCTGCCTAAACTGGATTTTTTGTTAAGAAGAGACTGCATTAAAAAGAAAAATTCAATAATAGCAGAAAGTGTTGTCCCTGGTAAGCCTGTGTGGACGACAATAAAGGCCCATGCATTTGGTCCGGGTTTTTTTTTTCAGAGCAAGGCTCATATATTAAAATGTTGTGTAATGGCCAATGAACTATGATAGAAACAGTCATTATTTCTTTAATTGCCATTGGCTTATTCAGATGCTGGTAATGCATAGCGATAACATATTGCCTTCATTTCAGAATTATGACGATCAAGAGTTTTACATTATTATGTATCTTTTTCAGGGGTGCTTTTTCAATAGTACGAAGATGTGTTCTAAAATCTACAGGGCAAGAATTTGCAGCAAAAATAATCAACACAAAAAAATTGTCAGCAAGAGGTAAAGCATATTCAAATTGTTATATAACAGTTAACACATTTATGCCTAGTGGACTCTCCCATCCTTCTAAATTGGATCAATTTATTTCCAAAATAAGGGATGACTAGTATATTTATTTCTATATTTAGAATATTTCTTACAGAAATTCCTTTAAGCAAACAGCGCCGACCCTGATGAGACACCGCATCATGCGGCGTCTCATCTGGGTCTACGCTGTTTGCCAAGGCCTTTTTTCTAGACGCTTGGCATAAATGGGTTAATGAACATAATACCAACCCATGCAAAGACATCAGACCTCGGATATATCCGATAAAATTTGCTGAGGTCCGATAATATTTCCAAAACTGTCAGACCTCTTGTCAGAAAAAAAAATGAACACGAAACTAGGAATATTTAAAACAAATACGGACTGGTTTTTTATTTATTTTACTTTGATAGATTATTTAAATTAAAAATAAAACAGATTTTACCAACCAAGAAGACAAAATTACAGTTCCCGCCAAGAAAATGTGTTTTGAGTGAAGTCGAGATATAACTCTATAAAATGTATTTTCTATTGTTTGGTTAAAGAAGAACGAGGTCCAGTAAAATCTGGTGAGGTCTGGTAAATTTTAAAAGTTATCAGACCTGATCATGTCCAGTAAGATTTTTTTTGTCTTTCGCATGGGTTGATAATACCTAGCATAGTTTCTATTGTATACATAGATTCATATTTGCTGATGTCAAATTGTTGTCCATTATTCAGGAATGGTCAAATGATTTTATTCCATAATTGTTCCAATGCGTTAATTTGGTATGGCAATATCTCTCGATACCGTACATGTATGTGTTAATGTTACTGTCCCTTAATTGAGTTTGTTGAAATCTATTTATACGTAATTATCTTGAAAATCCATCATTTTAGTGTGACAAAATCTCACTATATTGTAAAGGTTCATGTAGCAATCCATTATTTGGGTATGGCGAAATCTAATTCTATGATATTCAGGGCTTCGCCTGACTCAGAATTTTCTTTAGCCAAATTTGACTAGCTTTGGTAAAACTTAACTTATTTTGTTTATTTTATGGGTATTTATGAACAAAAAGTTTAAGCCAAATATAATTTTCCTCAGCCAAATTTGTCAATGTGCAGCCATTGGCTAATTTGGCAAATGGCGTAGTAAACCCTGGTATTGTTCATGTTGCAATCCATTATTTGGGTATGGCGAAATCTAATAACCGTATTTCCCAGCTTGGGCTTCTAAATTATTGTCCATGTAATTGTTATTAATGTTTTGAAAAAAACGTTCCGAACACACTTTCTGTATAAAATACAAGGAAGATAAAGAGGAATGTACACCTTTTCTGCAACATGTACAGATCAAAACATACATTTGTAATTGTTATGAAACAAGGTCATTAAAGTTTAAAATAGCCTATTTTGCAAGGTTAGGGCATTTGAAGTGAAAACTACATTATTTAAGTGTTATTTATATTATGTATCAGAACCCATCCTGTTGTTAAGACCTGTCAAGGTAAAAAACACTGAACATAATGAAATTAGAAATTAGAATATCATACATGTAAGTGATGAAAGATGCTGTTGTTTCCTTAATGGATAACAAATGTATACAACACATGTTTCTTTTTGATCAAAACGGTTACCAGACACTATTGATAAACAAATAGTGTTGATTGAAAATGCCAATTATTTGTTTTCCAATTATTGTGTTTTCTTTTTTTTTTTGGGGGGGGGGTGGCAAATATTTATAGTGAACTTAAGAAGGAGAGATTTATTTAATAAGATATTTATTTATCTGAAATGAAAAGGTGAATAATTATGCTGTATTATTCGAGAATTAAGCTGTTCGTTCAAGTGATATAGAAATGTTTAGCAGTTATAACAGTTTTACACACAGGGCTCAGCATGTAATGAAACTTGATTTTCTGGGCGTGATTATTCCTCCTTTGAGCTGATTTCCTCCTTTTCAATATCAAACTCATTCTACATTTCAATATCAAACTCATTCTACATTTCAATATCAAACTCATTCTACATTTCAATATCAAACTCGTTCTTCAAATAGTTATTAACTTTGCTGGATCTACATGTATATACAAATGAAGAGTTTAGTTGAACCTTGTAAGGGGGGTAGGGCATTTTCCTCCTCTGAGATGGTTCTTAAATCACACCCCTGTTGTCATTTGGTCTTACTTTAAAAACATACCTGAGTTGTCTCATATTCTCAAATGTATGAGTGGTAATGTCCTTTGAAGTTGAAATATATTCATGGAGTGTTTGTATAGGGTTAAGTGGAGCGCAGTGTCAGGAGCATGATCAGTTTTAATACCCACAGATTTGGATATCACATAACCATTCAAGTACGCATTTTGACACGTTTGTTATCCCTTAGAAAATCAAATAAAATTGAGGACCTTAATTTCTTACAAGATTCAAGTTTTAAAGGCTTCGTTTTCAACCCTAAAATTCTGATGTGCAGCAAACATCATAAAACCTGAACAGCCTGTGAGTCTCGCAGGCTGTTCTGGGTTTATGCTGGTTGCAAAAAACATTTTCACTTTGCTAAGGGATATATATGCACTAGCTAACAAACCATTTATTGAAACCCCCACTCCCATGATCCAATTGACAAGAGACTGAAAAATTGCTATAATACAGAATAAAAACAAGGTTATATTGGACGGATAAAAATCGATCAACATTCTGTCAACAAATAATTGCAGAAAATATTTTGAAAATTCAATGAAACAAAATAAGTAGGAGACTGGAGATGGCAAATTTCACTTTTTATGTATTAACAAAGAGCAATAACTTGAATTGACTGGTTATCGAACTTGGCATCCTTGTCATTACAACAAACATTCAGAAGGTTTGGTGAAGATGGGATGAAAACTGTATGGATTGAAGTTTCATTTTAAGCTTTTATTTCAGTGGCTTTAAAAAAATGCTTTATAAATTGCTTTAACATAAGTTGTGTAGTAATTGAACAGACGGTTGAAATCCATCCATCATATAAATGAAATCCATACCATAATATACATATAGGGGCAATGAACTTTATTTGCCATGTAACGACTGGCGAATTCCTAAACCTTGTAATGAAATTCTAGCACTTTTTAATATTAACACCAATTGGTATAAAGTTGTTATACTGTGAGACCATCATTATTGTGAAATATTTTGGGTTGAAAGTATCGATTAAATAAAATCAGTGTGAGGAAATTAAGTGCAACGACTATCTGTTGCATGCAAAAGCATCCTTATAATACATTCGCACAGCTAAACAATTATTTTGTTACAGCTTTCAAAGGGAATGGCTGTCAGAATAACACCAATTTGTCTGCCTATTGTAGAAAATATAGTGCGGATGACGCAAAAGCGAGACTATTTTGGGTGTGAATAATTCTCAATGGAAATTCTTTAGATAGGGATATAACATGTTCACAATTGCATCTGCATATTTTCTGATTCCATAAATTATCTTTATGCAGTGCTTAATACACTGTATCAACTTTTATATCCACTGTCCAGTCCAGTAGCCTGAAAGTTACTTGTCGTGACCTTAAATTGTAACATTAAATAATATGTAAAATGGGACCAAGACATGTTCACTTGGGGCGTCAGACTAGCAGATTTTTGTGGCACATAGCAGTCTCACTGTCTGTCCTTCTGTCTGGCATTCCGTTTCCAGAGTTTTTTCCTAAACGCTAGCAGATTACTGACCTTATTTTTGGTGCGTAAGTCTACGTACATGACTTAAAGGTAAAGTTGGATTTTCATTCTGTTCCATTGATTTTTGACAAAGTTGCGGGCCTTGGACTTGACAATTTTCTCAAAATAAACTTTTCAGGAATTTTCAGATACTTATCTGATCCTTTGTGTGTGAGTCTACCTTCATGACTTTCCGATCAAGGCTGAGTTTTGTACTGGTCCATTGATATTTGACGCAGTTATGAACCCTGAAATTTTCTATCAAAAAACAGTTTCCTGGACTTTTTCCTAAACACTTTCAAATATTGACCTGATGGACCGTTACTTCATCATGATGGTTTCAATTGGGAGATAGCTGCTGTGCGGCTTCAAAGTGCAGTAGCGGGCATTGTGTTTCACAAACACAGCTTTTGTAGTGTTCACATGTCTGGTTGTCTCGGAAAGCCGTCGGACTACCATTTTAGTTGAGCGCTGATATGATGGAAATGGGAAATGGTGAGAAACGATGATTAATTAAAAACTGCGTGTAATCATTTTATTTAATCTTTTTATGTGCGCTAAGATATGATGATACATAGTCAGATGGTTACTCATGCTGAGGATATGCTATTGGATCAGCTCAAAGCTGCCTTAAGTAATCGTTTATTAGCTACCAGTTAGAAAATGTAGCATTCTTTAGCGCCTGCCTGTCTATATGGCATTGACATTCGTACAGTGGCCAGAATCAATTTCCATGTCGGTGGGCATTACTGCAGCATTAAGGATCAACACCAGTAATACTAATAGATTTCCCCAGGATAGACTCTGCATCGACTGTCTTTACCAGTACAATTATGCCAGTCACACGCTGGGCCGATTTTGCATAATTATTTTGAATATGGTGATACCGTTAATTGGGCCTGTCTGGATATTGTATTGATCAGAAGATGATTATAATAACATGAGATCAATGAATGCTTGTAACTTAATAACCGTGCTGTAGTTTTGTTTCAATATCTTAAAGCCTATTATAGCCAAGGGAGGTCCTTTGAACCCACTGTAACTCGATTTGAATTTATCGGAGCAGCTGTAAGCTGAAATGCAGGCATGTTTATTCAATTTTCATGTAAAAATGTTGTATCTGAGACAGACATGTTAAAGGGACCTTTTCACAGATTTGGGCATGTATTGAAGTTTGTCATTAAATGCTTTTAATTGGTAAATGTAAACATTGGAACTAAATACCTCCAGTAAAAAAACGAGAATAAAATTAAAGAAAGAAAAAAAAGTAATCCTCAACTGGGCTCGAACCACTGACCCTTGGAGTGAAAGTCTAGCACTTAAACCATTTTTACTTGTACAGAAAGTGGTGTATTTATACTTTATATACGTGGTGTCACAAAATATAACTATAATAACTGACCTCTCCAAATTATTCAATTGTTTCATGTTTTTAACGCTTTATTATAAGTATCAGGTTTTTAAATCATCAAAAGATGCATATAATTATATAAGCATGGTAAATGTTTAGTATTACTGTTTCAGCTCAAATATCATTACAACAACGAAAATTTGCGAATCTGAAACATTTTCTTTTTAATTTTGTCAATTTACCAAAACTTGAAAAGGTTTTTAAGGAGATAGAACAGTTTTTACTATAATACTTTCAACTTGGCTTATGCAATTATAGTAAATAATCCATTTGTAGGAATTTAAGAAGACCATAAATTTATTAATTGAACTTCAGGCTAAGCTACATGTATGAACTTTGCCACGGTTTTTATTTCTAAAATTCAATAAAGTCCATCAAAATTAAAAGCTGCGCTTTTTAGCTTAGAGGCATCAGGCTAATACAATAAAACATTATTCTCACATCTTAAAGCTAAAATTGTAAGGAAATCTATAAATTGCTGGGTGTAACCATACTTACAGGGTAGAATTTATAAAATTGTAAGGAAACATATAAATTGCCTGGTATTACCATACTTACAGGGTAAAATTTAATAGATATTCATGAATTATTCATTAGTTCAAACAATGTTTCACATCTATGATTGAATTGATGATACATGGCAAAGTAAAGTGGTGAGAATATTTGTAAAGGAACTCCCAAAAAGCAGTTAATATTTTGCTGTGCTCCATTTGTTTATTATCATGTACAAATTAGTAATACCAGGTAAATTTTGTACCATGGCAAGTACAGTCCATACAGTTGAAGGCCTCGTTAATGAACAGTAAAACTTGCGAATTTGTTTTCATCTTTTCCATACCTCGTTGCCTTGTCTAGTTGAAGTTGAAGGCACTTAAAGCAATACAAAATGGGCCCAAGTTTATAATTGTGACTGATAATCTACAAATTATTATTATTATTATTTATTAATTATTTTATATAAAAATTTCAATTATTAAATGGTTAAATTTCTCCACGTAGTCTTGTTACTTATAATGTTTGTTACTTGAAGAAGTTGTATGATGCTGCGTTCTGGAGAAAGGGAGTAGATTACCGTATTTGCTTGATTAATGTCAGAAACAATTTTTCTTGACAGTATATTATCGTAACATTCGCCGTTACAAAACACAAATGCATATTTTATGGCACCTAACGTCTTAGCAATAAGATGTTTTCATTCTACGTTTGCAAAATATAAGTCCATCAAATATAAATGGATAAGATGGCAATCAAATCATGTTGTTCTTACAATGTCTGGGGTATAGATACATTTTTTTAGCGTTAAAACTGTCAGAGTGTCGCGGAATGAATATCTATATATAGCTGCTACAACCTTTCTGTACTTGGCGTATGTAAATTTTAAACGTGTGCCAAAAAAAATGTTACCATAAGTGCACATAGAGTAGAAATTTGTATATATATGTAGTATCTTAAGTGTATTATTATTTGATGTGATACCTTATAAATGAAATAAATGAAGCTAGTTTGATGAAACTTGTCTCGTGGATAGAGAGCCATATGGGTAATATGTGAGTTTTTTTGTCAGACAAAAAGTGTGGTTTCTGTGGTTACAGTAGCTTTGGTTGCAGAAATAACAACAGCTAAAATCTGGGTCCTGCAATTATTCAAAAAATAGGTAAGCTCGGTTGATGACACTTATCATGTCAATTGTAGGACATATGGGGAATATGCATGTTATTTCAGTTTTGTTCTTCCATTTGTCCCTCTCTGTCCGAAAAATCTGGATCGTGCTATGATTCAAAAAGTAATGAGTTACATGTAGGTTGAGGAAACTAAGTATGCAGATAGAGGGAAATATGGTGAATATGCACGTGAATAGGCACGTTATTACAGTTTTGTTCGTCTGTCTGCTGTCTGTTTGTCTGTCTGTCTGGAGGGCCGTATGGTGAATATGCACATTATTTCAGTTTTAATGTCAGGCCAAATTGTGGGTTGCTATGGTTATACAGAAATAATTGAAAACTGAAATCTGCTGCCTACGATAACTTCAAAGCACTTAAACCTGGTTACTAAAACTTGTGGAGGTCCTGTTCGTACCACAGGACATTAAACTCTTTGGGAAATGCTTTGGGAAATGCTGTTTTGTCTATGACAAAGCTCTTGTTTCACAAATGAGCCTCTCTATGTGAAAAGGGGGTTTAATGCATTTGCTTACAGTGTCCCCCCNAAACCCAAAATATCATAAAAGCGGAAAGCGTCATCGCCGATTAGCCTGTACAAGATGCACAGACTAATCTGGGATGACACTTAACGCACATGCATTTAACCCCGTTTTCTAAGAGGGTGACACATATATTTATAGAAAGTACAGGTAGCTTTCTAGACTGATGCAGCTGTTACTGTCAAATATCAAACTCATCATAATATTACACTGTGATATCTTGTATACTACATGAATGAATGTTCTAGTAGAAAACAGGAAGGGTGGCTCATCAGCTATTTCAGCCTGGATTTTATCCTTCCCTATAAATACACTTTGTGGTTCTTTCATACATTTTAATTTTTGCTGATGATCATTATGGTAAAATTCTTTTTTGACAAAAACCTTTTGAAAATACACTGCGATTCTATGATACCCTAGCTGTCTAGGTAGACTATACAGGCTGATTCAGTCCAAGATCAGCCTGGGTAGATTTCACAAGCTGGTTCAGTCCAAGATCAGCCTGGGTAGATTTCACAAGCTGGTTCAGTCCAAGATCAGTCAAGGTACATGTTGACTACACAGGCTTATTAAGTCCATGATCAGCCTGGATAGAATGCACAGACTGATTCAGTCCAAGATCAGCCTGGATATACTGCACAGGCTTATTCAGTCCAAGATCAGCCTGGATAGACTACACAGCTGATCAGGACTACACTGTACACAGCTGTGTAAAGTCGGGTCTACCCATGACACTTCTCATGTGAGGTATTATGTTGTCACATTTATGAGTTTGCTAGATAGCTTGCCTAATGGGCTATGCAGAACAAACAGCAGGTTCAATGTCTTACAACAAAGATACCTTGTAGTTCACTGTATGTCTCACTATTGATGCTTGAGATAATGGGGTGTATCAGGAATGTGAGACTGCGTTTTTCTGTTGGCTGCGTTCCCAAGGCCTTCCATTTGTCGCATCGCACATTCATTACCAGCAGGTATGATGGAAATGGGAATCATCCCAGACCGGCCAGATCAAATGGTTGTAAATATAGCTCCATCAATTGTCGCTAATGGGTCTTTGGAGTTGCTTGTGTTAAGGTTATCACAAAAATGTCTTACCTGTATTGTTGGATAGGTGATGGCTACCATTCCTGATAAAGCTGGTTTAATTCGGAAAATTCACATTGTATAAACGAATCGGCAATTTTGAATTTTGTTTTTTCAGAATGGGAATTTTTAGTTGGGGAAACAGTTTTTTTGGACACAAAGAATGGGTCCTTTTACCTGACGGCCCTGATAAATAAAGTGCTGGAATATAAGCATTGTGATGAGTAACAAAGACAGTTTCCGCTTCTATTGCAAACAGAGCTGCCACTAATGTATTGATTTCAATTCTCGTTGGCAATAGCAGTCAGAATATTAATGCCATTATTTTATAGTTTTGTCTTGGAAAGTATGAGGTAACTAAGAACCTGATCACGACAACTTAACAACATTAATACACCACAGCAGATTGCCATCGGCAAAGCCTCACAATTATCACGCTAAGTTGATAATTTATTTATTAGAAAGAACAGGGGTTTCATGTAACGGGTTAATTGTGTTTGAATAATCAGGGTATCATCTGAACCAGGAGGAATATTTGTTTTTTTAAAAGGAACAAACTTGTCATAAGTTAAATTAGATAAAAACAAAATCATGGAAGGGGGAGAGAGGGGGCAAGTTAAGTTTGTGAAACCTGGAAAGGCAAACACAATAAGTTCGCAAAACTTTTTTGGGCAACTTTTTTGACAGTTTGCTCTGTAAGTCAAAAATAAAACTTTTGCAAGATAATACTTTTGAACATAAATTGTGCTCAACATTTTTTTTTAAGAAATTACCATTCAATGAGTATGCATTCAAATTTCAACTGATCTGGTTATAACTCTTTTTTTTACTTGAAATTAGGTCCCATATTATTTGTTTTTATGGATTATGCAAAGGTATTTTTCGTTCAAGATAAAACTAGACTCATTCCATAAATACATATGATTGCTATCCTGATATCTATCTGAAAAATATCCTTCTGATTCTTTGAAAGATCGTGACAATTTTTTTACTATTCCATGCAAAATCACAGGTTCTCTGATGAAGGGTGGCTCCCAGCCAAAAGACGGATTCATTCTAATAAATTGGCACCAGATATATGCGTGAATCACAGAAAAAATTATAAATTGGAAACAATAATTTTCTGCATGATCTGGGAACTGGTTTCCCAAACTCTTATTTATTGTCTTTTTAAGGGCATTGTAACTAAAAAAAAAAAATCTGCAATAAAATGCTCTTCAAAACTATCCTAATTTGCATATCTAATGTAAAATATTATTATCCCCACACTTTTTGAAAAAAAGGTGGGGAAATTGTGGTGATCTCCGCCGTCCGTCCTTCCGTCTGTCCGTCTGTCCATCCGTCCTGGCCACTATCTCCTCCTACACTTTTAGCACTTAAACCTTGAAACTTACACACATAGTAGCTATGAGCATATGTGCGACCCTACACTATTTGGAATTTTGACCTGACCCCTGGGTCAAAAGTTATGGGGGTTGGGGTGGGGCCAGGTCAGAGATTTTCACTCATTTTTTTAGTTTTTTTAACATTTACTTCTTCATTTCTACACCGATTCACTTCAATTTGATACTGGACCTTTCTTATAACAATACGGTCAATCTCAATGATGCATGGCCCCATTCCCAACCCTGGGGCGCCCGGCCCACATAGGCCACACCCACCCAAAATTGCCTTTTATTATAATTTCTTCATTTCTNAATAATAAAGTATATTTAATATGCACCGCTTATTGCGAAATAATAATAATAAAGTAAATTTAATGTACATCGCTTATTATGAAATAATAATAATAAAGTACATTTAATATACACCGCTTATTGCCAAATAATAATAATAAAGAATATTTAATATAAACCGCTTATTGCGAAATAATAATAATACAGTATATTTAATTTACACCGCTTATTGCGAAATAATAATAATAATAAAGTATATATTTTATATACACCGCTTATTGCGAAATAATAATAAGAAAGTATATTTAACATACACCGCTTATTGCGAAATAATACTAATAAAGTATATTTAATAAACACCGCTTATTTCGAAATGATAATAATAAAGAATATGTAATATACACCGCTTACTGCGAAATAATAATAATAAAGTATATTTAATATACACCGCTTATTGCGAAATAATAATAATAAAGTATATTTAATAAGCATCGCTTATTGCGAAATGATAATAATAAAGTATATGTAAAAAAAAAATGCACACTGCCATTCTTCTTATTTTCCCGTCCGCTTCGTATGTTTTAGACAAGATATTCTTTATTTAAAAAAAATAATATTGCCCAAATGATATTATATATTGAGTCATGCATGCTCATTTACAAAAACGAAACGTTTTGGATATATGGTCAATTCATAGAAAAGGCCAAACCGAGTCAAAGGGTAGGTGTATCCAAACAAGTATAAAAAGTAAACAGGCTGGTAAAAATCTTTAAAAAAATGCAAATAGTTGTGCTATACAATTTGGATTGTGGAAATAATAATAAAAACCATGTTTCTGGAAAAGTACCCATTAGGCTCCCACTACCTTAAGTTAATGTTACATACATTTTACTTTAATTTTTGATACCTGTGACATGAGTGATGTTTGGGAAGGCTATTAGCAATTTTAAATCCCGAATGCTTTATATGGACCGTTCCACTGAGAATGATTTTTATTTTTTGAATGTGTGGTAATTGTCACTTTAAGTTTCAAATCTTTGTCCCATATTTTCATATGCTGCCAGTTTTGACCGGTGTAAATCTAAATTATTGCATGTTTCTTCAGTGTCGTCCGTTTCCAAAAATCTGTGTTTTCGTCGAAATTATCTTAGCCGTTTAGAGCTCGGTATGTCAATGTCCACCATTTTGTCAGTGCGTTCTTTTTCTGGATAAAGATAACCGATGTCAAAGACCTTGGCCAAATTTTATAAAGACCATGTCAAAAACGAACATCTGTTCAGACATCTTTATTTTTATACAAGCGCTAACCAAAGCATTTCCACACAAACGAAGATGACCATGTTTTATTCTATGGATATGAGGTACCCAGTTTTATGATGACCGCTTTATATATGTGTCGTGTTCTGAGAAAACTGGGCATAATGCATGTGCGTAAAGTGTAATCCCAGATTAGCCTGAGAAGTCCGCACAGGCTAATCAGGGACGACACTTTCCACCTAAACTGGATTTTCGCTAAGAAGAGACTTCATTAAAACGAAAAATGTCATAAAAGCGTAAAGTGTCGTCCCTGATTAGCCTTTGCGAACTGCAGGGCTAATCTGGGACGACACTTTACACTCATGCATTTTGTCCAGTTTTTACAGGACACGACTCATATATACTGACATTGGTAACAACTATTGAAATGCAAATCACGCGCCTCTGTTTGGATTTATCGAGGAATTATTGCGTCGTGATAATCGCTACAATTGGGAATGNCCAAAATTGCCTTTCACTATAACTTCTTCATTTCTACACCAATTCAATTCTAATTGGTACTGAACTTCTCTTATGACAATACGGTCAATCTCAACTATGCATGGCCCCATGACGCTGGGGCACACCTAGGTCAAACATTCGGCGTGGGGATACGCGTCGGCCTCTGCCGCGCCATTTCTAGTTGTTCTTTTTGATGGTAAGGGTCTTTAGTCTTCAACAGGCTCTAACGTGCCTTTGAGGGATAAAGGTTTAAAATGTGTTCTTTTTTGCCTTTTGAGGGATAATTTAGTCTTCAAACAGGTCCTTTGTGCCTTTTAGTGGTTTAAATGTGAAACTAATATATCAGATACAGTAAAAGTATGTAAGTTTAACAGTTTTATATTCAACACAAGCGTTACTATTTGACCATGTGGGACAATAGGTCCCCTAATAATATTTTTTATTAACCTACCCCTAATTATAGGGGG
>VMBQ01007124.1:34070-54255 GCA_007657795.1 Dreissena rostriformis | reverse complement strand
ACACCTCTATAATTGAGACCTTGGATAATTGGAGCATTTCTGTCATCTTAGTGCCACCTTGAGTTAAAAGAAGTTATGCTGTATTTAGAATTTATTGTGTTCTTGTTGACTGACACATGCAATTGTTAAACCAGAAATCTACGGACACGCTTTGCTGCTGGCCCATCAGAGAAAATGTCCAGCCCTGAAACTGATATCTGAAAAGGCGAGCCAGTCTGTTGATTCCATTGCGGCAGGGTGCAGTGCAGGCCTTGAAGCGTTCACGTATCCTGTTGCTATGCAACAGAAAGAGTAGGTGTACTTGCGTGAAGCCAAGAAGACCAGTTGCCAATAGTTTTGAGCCTTGCTCTTTAAAAAGGGGGTTTAATGCATGTGCGTAAAGTGTCGTCCCAGATTAGCCTGTGCAGTCCGCACAGTCTAATCAGGGACGACACTTTCCGCCTAAATTGGATATTTGCTAAAAAGAGACTTTCATAACAAGAAAAATATCATAAAAGCGGAAAGTGTCAACCCTGACTAGCCTGTGCGGACTACACAGGCCTATCTGGGACGACACTTTACGAACATGCATTTAACCCCTTTTTGTCAGAGCGAGGCTTATTTCTTTGCTCTATTCTGTTTGTTAAGGGTTTGTTGTATAAGGATTTGAAGTACATTCATTGGATGATGCAACCAGGTGCTATGTGTTGCTATCATCTATGATGGAATATGACCAATAATTGGTCTACTCACGTCTTGATTGATGATTTGTTGTTCAACACATTAAAGTTACTTTCTCAAATATGAAGCAAACGTGTATACACACTTCACTTTGGCACATGCAACTTAAATATGGTATATCCAAAGACAGTGAGACCCCTGTAACATCAGTACTTTCTTTAACATACACTTAAAGACGTCACCTTTGTTCGAGTTATTTTCAACTTTTTATAACATAAACAGTGTTATTCTTCACAATGATACGCATAAAAGCATATTATTACTCTTTTCTTGTCCAATTTTGCAGGATATGTAGCAAAGAAATAAGACCAGCCAGCTTTGAAAAATGTGAGGGCTGCAATGGTATGCTTCTTTTCAGTTCATGTTAATACTTATTATTGCTTTGCTTACCGGTCCATGTGATTTTACCCCGCATTTGATGTTTCAGTCTTAATATTTCATGCAAGATAACAGTTTAAAAAATGATTTTTATGCCCCCTTCTTCGAAGAAGAGGGGGTATATTGTTTTAGGCCTGTCTGTCTGTCCAAAACTTTAACCTTGGTTAAAGTTTTGTCATCACTTTTGCAATATTGAACATAGCAACTTTAGATTTGGCATGCATGTGCATCTCATGGAGCTGCACATTTTGAGTTGTGAAAGGTCAAAGTCAAGGTCATCCTTCAAGGTCAAAGGTCAAATATATGGGTCAAAATCGCTCAAAAGGGGGCATTGTGTTATGACAAACACATCTCTCGTTATTATAATTATATACATATCACTACATGTAGTAATGTTTGCAGTTTAATATGTTTATATAATTAATTTGTAATTTTAATGTTAAAGAACTGAATATTTCTGTTGAATGTGTTTGTTCCAGCTATATATTTAATGTAATGCATGTTTAATGTACTGTTCTTTGGTATCGCTTATTGGCAATCTTGACAGAAGAACTTGCCACGCTCTGTGAATAGGAGGTTTAATGCATGTGTGTAAAGTGTTGTCCCAGATTAGCCTGTGCAGTCCGCGTTTATGATATTTTTTGTTTAAAGAAAGTCTTCTTAGTAAAAATCCAGTTTATAGGGAAAGTGTCGTCCCTGATTAGCCTGTGCGAACTGCACAGGCTAATCTGGGACAACACTTCACGCACATGCATTAAACCCCTTTTTCACAGATCGCATCCCTATTCCATTCTAGAGTACTACGGAGCAAACCTGATGACCGTACACCAAAGTAAATGTGCTAGATGGAAGAGTCTCTATGGTAACAGGTCTGTAACTAAGCAACCGGTCCCAACTACCATTACTAGCTGTGGGGGAGATCAGAATGTCTATACAACGCTGAGCGACACCTGTGGTGTTAAATCTCCGCCCTGGCTGGAAGCTGCTGAGAAGAGACTACAACATCACAGCAACGTACCTGTAGATACCACTTCTAGTCAATTACAGAAAAATATTCAGTGTGGAAGTATGATCAATACAGGTTTAAACCTATCTCGCTCCTTTCAAAATCCTAAAAGTACTTATTCTAACAGTCAGCAGTCTTCAGTTCAGAGGAGTCAGATCCGGTTTGTTGCAGTGGACTTTGGTGATGACAGTGACAATGGTGATGTTTTGAGTTCAGGGTCAAATCCTGTACAGAGTAATGAGGTCATGGATGGGGGTGCGCAGGGAGAACTAGATCTGGGCAGTATAGAGGTGGAGTGCCCAGTGTGTGGAGACTTCTACCCCAGCTGTATCATAGAGAGACATGCTGCAACATGTGGGCTATAGGGTGGAATGTAACCTGTTCTAGTAGAACAATTTTAATGACTTTGGTAGATAACAAGATTTCATGTATATCTTTTAGCTTTTGACTATTGTTTATCTTTTGATTATATTCTCTATTCCCCATAAATGTTTTAACAATTTAACATGCTTAAAATATTAAAATTCGAAATAGTAAAATAAACATATATAGTACATGTATGTATGTTGTGTGTAATCATATTTCTTTTGGGAAAAAATGTATAAAACCATTCCAATTGATATTAAGCATTTTAACACTGCAACCTTATACAAATATAATTATGTTCATACAGAAGTGTTCATTAAAATCGTGTATGCATGGAACAAAACATACATAATTATAAAACTCTTCATAACAACTTTAACTGCAAGCATTTTACATGTGAATTACAAGAATATATCCAACAAATTCTTCAAATTAATATAAAACACGAACTAACTCGCGAATGAAGACATGTAAAATGTACAAGTAAAAATAAAAGTATCACAGACAATTTTAATTATGCATGTGTTAATGTATTTGTATCAAAAATTGATATCAGACTCCTCGAAGGTGGTTAAATCTCGTTCGTCAGTCATACATACAAAGAAACATTTAAAACTACTAATGAAGAAGAAATGACAATTGAAAAATTGTGGTACTGTCGTATTTTTCATGATCGTGACCATTCCTGGTGACTTCTGCTGTTGATCGCAACGAGTCTTTCAGAAGTTCAGAACACTCGAATAAAAACTGGTTCATATACTAGTGTACTTCACATAATAATCCGTAATTAAATTTGACTGTGGGCAATTTCCAGAACTGAAAGGAACCACTACACTTCTCTGTCATGGACGGAAGAGCGGCTGATTCATGGTACAGGTTGTTTACTGTACGATGGACATTTTGTTGTTTATGTCCGTCATACCATTTTCCCCATTTTCTTCTTTTTGCAGACCGCGATTATGATGACTATACTGAAAAATATAGCCACGGTCTGAAAATAAAAAGCCCAAGGATGTATGGTTTAATGCTTTGAAGTTTTCTTGTAAAACATGAATTTCGCCGTTGTCGAAATTCATTGTTAATGCTCATACCGATAAACTAGTTTAACTGTCCAAATCTGCAATCGAACAAACTTCAGCTTCATAATTATAGACACTGAAGAATCGACTCAATATTGATGGTCTATGTAGTTCCAACTAAACGGTATAACTTCCCATTAGGCATGGCATAAACAATATTAAGTGCTGTAAAATAATAATCTGAGATACATCAAAATTATGTACTTATTTAAAATGGTCCGTGAAACGCTTTCCAATTATAGGTTCATATAACTACCGGTAATAGATGATGTATATACCTCTATGAGGACGACTATGATGTATACCTCGATGAGGACGACTATGATGTATACCTCTATGAGGACGACTATGATGTATACCTCTATGAGGACGACTATGATGTATACCTCTATGAGGACGACTANTCCTCATAGAGGTATACATCATAGTCGTCCTCATAGAGGTATACATCATAGTCGTCCTCATAGAGGTATACATCATAGTCGTCCTCATAGAGGTATACATCATAGTCGTCCTCATAGAGGTATACATCATAGTCGTCCTCATAGAGGTATACATCATAGTCGTCCTCATAGAGGTATACATCATAGTCGTCCTCATAGAGGTATACATCATAGTCGTCCTCATAGAGGTATACATCATAGTCGTCCTCATAGAGGTATACATCATAGTCGTCCTCATAGAGGTATACATCATAGTCGTCCTCATAGAGGTATACATCATAGTCGTCCTCATAGAGGTATACATCATAGTCGTCCTCATAGAGGTATACATCATAGTCGTCCTCATAGAGGTATACATCATAGTCGTCCTCATAGAGGTATACATCATAGTCGTCCTCATAGAGGTATACATCATAGTCGTCCTCATAGAGGTATACATCATAGTCGTCCTCATAGAGGTATACATCATAGTCGTCCTCATAGAGGTATACATCATAGTCGTCCTCATAGAGGTATACATCATAGTCGTCCTCATAGAGGTATACATCATAGTCGTCCTCATAGAGGTATACATCATAGTCGTCCTCATAGAGGTATACATCATAGTCGTCCTCATAGAGGTATACATCATAGTCGTCCTCATAGAGGTATACATCATAGTCGTCCTCATAGAGGTATACATCATAGTCGTCCTCATAGAGGTATACATCATAGTCGTCCTCATAGAGGTATACATCATAGTCGTCCTCATAGAGGTATACATCATAGTCGTCCTCATAGAGGTATACATCATAGTCGTCCTCATAGAGGTATACATCATAGTCGTCCTCATAGAGGTATACATCATAGTCGTCCTCATAGAGGTATACATCATAGTCGTCCTCATAGAGGTATACATCATAGTCGTCCTCATAGAGGTATACATCATAGTCGTCCTCATAGAGGTATACATCATAGTCGTCCTCATAGAGGTATACATCATAGTCGTCCTCATAGAGGTATACATCATAGTCGTCCTCATAGAGGTATACATCATAGTCGTCCTCATAGAGGTATACATCATAGTCGTCCTCATAGAGGTATACATCATAGTCGTCCTCATAGAGGTATACATCATAGTCGTCCTCATAGAGGTATACATCATAGTCGTCCTCATAGAGGTATACATCATAGTCGTCCTCATAGAGGTATACATCATAGTCGTCCTCATAGAGGTATACATCATAGTCGTCCTCATAGAGGTATACATCATAGTCGTCCTCATAGAGGTATACATCATAGTCGTCCTCATAGAGGTATACATCATAGTCGTCCTCATAGAGGTATACATCATAGTCGTCCTCATAGAGGTATACATCATAGTCGTCCTCATAGAGGTATACATCATAGTCGTCCTCATAGAGGTATACATCATAGTCGTCCTCATAGAGGTATACATCATAGTCGTCCTCATAGAGGTATACATCATAGTCGTCCTCATAGAGGTATACATCATAGTCGTCCTCATAGAGGTATACATCATAGTCGTCCTCATAGAGGTATACATCATAGTCGTCCTCATAGAGGTATACATCATAGTCGTCCTCATAGAGGTATACATCATAGTCGTCCTCATAGAGGTATACATCATAGTCGTCCTCATAGAGGTATACATCATAGTCGTCCTCATAGAGGTATACATCATAGTCGTCCTCATAGAGGTATACATCATAGTCGTCCTCATAGAGGTATACATCATAGTCGTCCTCATAGAGGTATACATCATAGTCGTCCTCATAGAGGTATACATCATAGTCGTCCTCATAGAGGTATACATCATAGTCGTCCTCATAGAGGTATACATCATAGTCGTCCTCATAGAGGTATACATCATAGTCGTCCTCATAGAGGTATACATCATAGTCGTCCTCATAGAGGTATACATCATAGTCGTCCTCATAGAGGTATACATCATAGTCGTCCTCATAGAGGTATACATCATAGTCGTCCTCATAGAGGTATACATCATAGTCGTCCTCATAGAGGTATACATCATAGTCGTCCTCATAGAGGTATACATCATAGTCGTCCTCATAGAGGTATACATCATAGTCGTCCTCATAGAGGTATACATCATAGTCGTCCTCATAGAGGTATACATCATAGTCGTCCTCATAGAGGTATACATCATAGTCGTCCTCATAGAGGTATACATCATAGTCGTCCTCATAGAGGTATACATCATAGTCGTCCTCATAGAGGTATACATCATAGTCGTCCTCATAGAGGTATACATCATAGTCGTCCTCATAGAGGTATACATCATAGTCGTCCTCATAGAGGTATACATCATAGTCGTCCTCATAGAGGTATACATCATAGTCGTCCTCATAGAGGTATACATCATAGTCGTCCTCATAGAGGTATACATCATAGTCGTCCTCATAGAGGTATACATCATAGTCGTCCTCATAGAGGTATACATCATAGTCGTCCTCATAGAGGTATACATCATAGTCGTCCTCATAGAGGTATACATCATAGTCGTCCTCATAGAGGTATACATCATAGTCGTCCTCATAGAGGTATACATCATAGTCGTCCTCATAGAGGTATACATCATAGTCGTCCTCATAGAGGTATACATCATAGTCGTCCTCATAGAGGTATACATCATAGTCGTCCTCATAGAGGTATACATCATAGTCGTCCTCATCGAGGTATACATCATAGTCGTCCTCATAGAGGTATATACATCATCTATTACCGGTAGTTATATGAACCTATAATTGGAAAGCGTTTCACGGACCATTTTAAATAAGTACATAATTTTGATGTATCTCAGATTATTATTTTACAGCACTTAATATTGTTTATGCCATGCCTAATGGGAAGTTATACCGTTTAGTTGGAACTACATAGACCATCAATATTGAGTCGATTCTTCAGTGTCTATAATTATGAAGCTGAAGTTTGTTCGATTGCAGATTTGGACAGTTAAACTAGTTTATCGGTATGAGCATTAACAATGAATTTCGACAACGGCGAAATTCATGTTTTACAAGAAAACTTCAAAGCATTAAACCATACATCCTTGGGCTTTTTATTTTCAGACCGTGGCTATATTTTTCAGTATAGTCATCATAATCGCGGTCTGCAAAAAGAAGAAAATGGGGAAAATGGTATGACGGACATAAACAACAAAATGTCCATCGTACAGTAAACAACCTGTACCATGAATCAGCCGCTCTTCCGTCCATGACAGAGAAGTGTAGTGGTTCCTTTCAGTTCTGGAAATTGCCCACAGTCAAATTTAATTACGGATTATTATGTGAAGTACACTAGTATATGAACCAGTTTTTATTCGAGTGTTCTGAACTTCTGAAAGACTCGTTGCGATCAACAGCAGAAGTCACCAGGAATGGTCACGATCATGAAAAATACGACAGTACCACAATTTTTCAATTGTCATTTCTTCTTCATTAGTAGTTTTAAATGTTTCTTTGTATGTATGACTGACGAACGAGATTTAACCACCTTCGAGGAGTCTGATATCAATTTTTGATACAAATACATTAACACATGCATAATTAAAATTGTCTGTGATACTTTTATTTTTACTTGTACATTTTACATGTCTTCATTCGCGAGTTAGTTCGTGTTTTATATTAATTTGAAGAATTTGTTGGATATATTCTTGTAATTCACATGTAAAATGCTTGCAGTTAAAGTTGTTATGAAGAGTTTTATAATTATGTATGTTTTGTTCCATGCATACACGATTTTAATGAACACTTCTGTATGAACATAATTATATTTGTATAAGGTTGCAGTGTTAAAATGCTTAATATCAATTGGAATGGTTTTATACATTTTTTCCCAAAAGAAATATGATTACACACAACATACATACATGTACTATATATGTTTATTTTACTATTTCGAATTTTAATATTTTAAGCATGTTAAATTGTTAAAACATTTATGGGGAATAGAGAATATAATCAAAAGATAAACAATAGTCAAAAGCTAAAAGATATACATGAAATCTTGTTATCTACCAAAGTCATTAAAATTGTTCTACTAGAACAGGTTACATTCCACCCTATAGCCCACATGTTGCAGCATGTCTCTCTATGATACAGCTGGGGTAGAAGTCTCCACACACTGGGCACTCCACCTCTATACTGCCCAGATCTAGTTCTCCCTGCGCACCCCCATCCATGACCTCATTACTCTGTACAGGATTTGACCCTGAACTCAAAACATCACCATTGTCACTGTCATCACCAAAGTCCACTGCAACAAACCGGATCTGACTCCTCTGAACTGAAGACTGCTGACTGTTAGAATAAGTACTTTTAGGATTTTGAAAGGAGCGAGATAGGTTTAAACCTGTATTGATCATACTTCCACACTGAATATTTTTCTGTAATTGACTAGAAGTGGTATCTACAGGTACGTTGCTGTGATGTTGTAGTCTCTTCTCAGCAGCTTCCAGCCAGGGCGGAGATTTAACACCACAGGTGTCGCTCAGCGTTGTATAGACATTCTGATCTCCCCCACAGCTAGTAATGGTAGTTGGGACCGGTTGCTTAGTTACAGACCTGTTACCATAGAGACTCTTCCATCTAGCACATTTACTTTGGTGTACGGTCATCAGGTTTGCTCCGTAGTACTCTAGAATGGAATAGGGATGCGATCTGTGAAAAAGGGGTTTAATGCATGTGCGTGAAGTGTTGTCCCAGATTAGCCTGTGCAGTTCGCACAGGCTAATCAGGGACGACACTTTCCCTATAAACTGGATTTTTACTAAGAAGACTTTCTTTAAACAAAAAATATCATAAACGCGGACTGCACAGGCTAATCTGGGACAACACTTTACACACATGCATTAAACCTCCTATTCACAGAGCGTGGCAAGTTCTTCTGTCAAGATTGCCAATAAGCGATACCAAAGAACAGTACATTAAACATGCATTACATTAAATATATAGCTGGAACAAACACATTCAACAGAAATATTCAGTTCTTTAACATTAAAATTACAAATTAATTATATAAACATATTAAACTGCAAACATTACTACATGTAGTGATATGTATATAATTATAATAACGAGAGATGTGTTTGTCATAACACAATGCCCCCTTTTGAGCGATTTTGACCCATATATTTGACCTTTGACCTTGAAGGATGACCTTGACTTTGACCTTTCACAACTCAAAATGTGCAGCTCCATGAGATGCACATGCATGCCAAATCTAAAGTTGCTATGTTCAATATTGCAAAAGTGATGACAAAACTTTAACCAAGGTTAAAGTTTTGGACAGACAGACAGGCCTAAAACAATATACCCCCTCTTCTTCGAAGAAGGGGGCATAAAAATCATTTTTTAAACTGTTATCTTGCATGAAATATTAAGACTGAAACATCAAATGCGGGGTAAAATCACATGTGCCGGTAAGCAAAGCAATAATAAGTATTAACATGAACTGAAAAGAGTCATACCATTGCAGCCCTCACATTTTTCAAAGCTGGTTGGTCTTATTTCTTTGCTACATATCCTGCAAAATTGGACAAGAAAAGAGTAATAATATGCTTTTATGCGTATCATTGTGAAGAATAACACTTTATGTTATAAAAAGTTGAAAATAACTCGAACAAAGGTGACGTCTTTAAGTGTATGTTAAAGAAAGTACTGATGTTACAGGGGTCTCACTGTCTTTGGATATACCATATTTAAGTTTCATGTGCCAAAGTGAATGTGCATACACGTTTGCTTCATATTTGAGAAAGTAACTTTAATGTGTTGAACAACAAATCCTGAATCAAGACGTGAGTAGACCAATTATTGGTCATATTCCATCATAGATGATAGCAACACATAGCACCTGGTTGCATCATCCAATGAATGTACTTCAAATCCTTATACAACAAACCCTTAACAAACGGAATAGAGCAAAGAAATAAGCCTCACTCTGACAAAAAGGGGTTAAATGCATGTTCGTAAAGTGTCGTCCCAGATAGGCCTGTGTAGTCCGCACAGGCTAGTCAGGGTTGACACTTTCGGCTTTTATGATATTTTTCTTGTAATGAAAGTCTCTTTTTAGCAAATATCCAATTTAGGCGGAAAGTGTCGTCCCTGATTAGACTGTGCTGACTGCACAGGCTAATCTGGGACGACACTTTACGCACATGCATTAAACCCCCTTTTTACAGAGCAAGGCTCAAAACTATTGGCAACTGGTCTTCTTGGCTTCACGCAAGTACACCTACTCTTTCTGTTGCATAGCAACAGGATACGTGAACGCTTCAAGGCCTGCACTGCACCCTGCCGCAATGGAATCAACAGACTGGCTCGCCTTTTCAGATATCAGTTTCAGGGCTGGACATTTTCTCTGATGGGCCAGCAGCAAAGCTTGTCCGTAGATTTCTGGTTTAACAATTGCATGTGTCAGTCAACAAGAACACAATTCATTCTAAATACAGCATAACTTCTTTTAACTCAAGGTGGCACTAAGATGACAGAAGTGCTCCAATTATCCAAGGTCTCAATTATAGAGGTGTCCATATCAAAGTTGAAAGTAATTATAAGTTGTCAATATAACTATTCATGCTGTGTAATTATAACTAAATTATGTTTAAACAAGAATTTGTTCAATCGTAAGCGGATTTCCCCGCTGAATGCAGCTGATCACATAAATGAGTTTGGGAGGACAGTCATCATGGTAATTTATTACATTCACAAAAAATAGGGGAGCAATAGTTATGGTTCTTGTGCACTGCACATCCCCTCACTAAGATCCACATACCAATGAAGTTTCAAGTATAAACCTCTTAGTTTTCAAGATAAGCTTCAGACGAAAGTTAAACAAGAGGGCCATGGACCAAAAGGTGCTCACCTGAGAAAAAAATAAAACTATCCTGAGAAGGATAAGATCAAAATAAAAGTACACAGAATGTATATGTACTTATTTAAACCTTAGATATATTTATGTGGGACTATTCTACTGGAACAACCAAGTTAGCCAGAAGCTGGTTGTCTATCATGCAGAATATGCTGTCAATGAACAGCTAATTAGGTCATCATCATCATCATCATCATCATATTGAATACAAATGTTATATATGTTTCACTATTTACACACCTAACACATAATGAAAAAAAGATTACAACATTCTCAGATAAGATCATGTGTACCTTTGCATCCATAACACTTGGCAAACCCTTTGGGAACTCTCTCATGACTCGACATCTCACTTTTAGGAGGGGAACCAACTTCAGGAGAATAAGAACCAGCATCAACTTCCTGGCCAGAAGGCCTGCAATGTGCAACAAGTGTGTCAACATAACAAAACAAGAGCTGTCCCAAGACAGCACACTCGACTATTATTCTGCCGAAATAGTATAATGCAGAGCTCCAGATAAGGGCTGTACAGCCATAAAGACTGCTTTTTCATGAAGGTTTACGCATTTATTTTTATAAACTGGACGTACAATTACAACTTTAATATCCCTTTTACGCATTAACGAAAAGAATCTGGCCGTACAGATACGTCTGCATCAGCGCGGCGTGTTTTGATGGTCTCTAACCTAACGGCGCTTTTCGTTAATTTAAATTACAGAAACGTTGTAGACTGGGTTCCGGTATTATTGTCAATTCTGTGGTGTGATTTCCGGTAACTCGTAAACCCGTCAAAAACAATATGTCTGCGCGCTAGGGAAAGCCGGCCAAACCGAAAACGGTTAACAAAACACTTTGTTGTCATATAATGGCTACATCGGTCGTCTAACCATCCTGACATTAAATCTGTAAACCCAGAAAAAGACATTGTCGCCCCAATATTAAATGATTTGATTGCATCGGTGGCTAAAAAACGTTAGAAAACACAATGGGAAACGGATCCAAACAAAACTGTGGAAGATTGGAAAACCAAATATCATTGTGATTAGCTTGTCACCTAGAAAATGGAAGGCGTTTTACTGTTAAATTGTGAAATTTGCCGTAGTGCTGCTAAACCTTGTAAATTAAGCACAGTGTGGGCCTATGAAGGTTTTAATTATACAGTATTTTCATAAACAAAAAGTAGTGTACTTGTTCATAGGTATAATTTTTTAACACGGGTAGTACAGTACTACCTGTATTTTTGGATATGGTAGTACAGGTACTAATTGATTTTCAGCGTTACTCCTTTTCTTTTTGTCAGTGGCAGTACCGTTACTAATTTCACAAATCCTTATCTGGTGCTCTGGTATAATGTGTATATTTTCTTTCAGTTACTTTATATATATATATATATATATATAATTTTGACCACAAAGACATATCTGAAGTTGAATATCAGCAATAGTTGTAAAGTATATTCAATTTTAAAGATAAAACTTCCTTAATTAAAACAAGACATGTGATAATGCCAAAAAATTAGATATTTAGATTTGGGTGAAGAGAGTAATTCGGTCTATTCAGTGAAGTATTTGTGATACCATTAACTACAAATGTGTCAAAGACACTGTTGCTCCTACAACATATGTCCATAATTCAGCAAAAACTGGTCGCAGTCAATATGCCTTTCTTTATGATTATATACACCTTGCGGTCATTAAACTGTGAAGGTTTGTGAGAGATTCACAAAGCAGTTAAAGGGTTGTTCAAATTATAAAATATAAAAAGTGATTCTATTCTATAGCTGAAATCCACACCAAGGGCCATAATTCTGTAAAAACTCTTCACAGCAAAATTTCCTGTCTTAACAATCATTTACACTTGAAGTACATTCAACGCTAACATTTTAGCACTATAAAACATGTACCGTAGTTAAAAAGGAGTTGAAAATGCCAAGTTTTGGGATTATATATTCTACATACAAAAAAACCGACAAAGGTCCTTAATTCTGCCAGAATTCCTTTCTTTTAGATTATCTCCACATAAAGGTAATTTAACAGTGAAAGTTTGAGCGAGATCCACCGTATATTTGAGGAAGTTTAAAACACGAGCTTCAGGGAACTATATATATAATACAGTGGAAAGACAGACTAAGGGCTTAACAATCATTGCAGCCAAAACAATAATCTTTATATTAATTTCTATGAAAATGTTCGCAACAATCTCCCAGCATTTAAAGTGAAGTTAAATAACAAGCGACTGGAAGTTAATGTGTACAGACAAGTGCAAAGCTTAGTCTCCCAATATGTGGGGGCATACAAATTTTGGCAAAGAAAAAAAAAAAGCAGTTGAGTACATGCTGGGCCATATCCTACTTTGCTATACATGTTTGAGTGACAGATGGAATTTCTGGGTAAGTATTTATTATACATTTAATAAACTCAGCTTTAACGTAATCTTTATAGACGATGGCATTGTCTGTTCTACAAACTTAGTTTAGTTAGTTTCACAAGCCTTGCTATGGAAACATTTAAGATACCAGTTGATTCACCCTTACTTGGCTCTGTCTGGGCCCCTTGCACCTCTGCCACGCCCAAGGCCCCTTGTTTTAGGAGTGGCTACAGCTGTACCCCTGGACTCCCGACTAGAATTACCTCGACCTGTATATACAACAATATATATTCAGTTTGTACAGTAAATGATTGAGGTATGATGCAATAAAGAATACAAGATGAAATTATGATTAAGGTATGATTGACTACATGAAGCATGCAAATTTGTAAAAATTATAACAACAATAGCTTTGTCACAGACATGACGACTACCCCCACATGCCGCATTGACACAGAATATTTTGCATGTTGTCTTCACAAAAAACAGCAGACACCATGCTCAATGTTTAAAACGCACAAAGTGACCCCGTGACCTAGTTTTTGACCCGGCATGGCCCATGTTCGAACTTGACCTACACATCATCTAGATACAATTTCTGACCAACTGTGTTGACCATTGGATGAAAACTACTTGAATAAGAGAGCGGACACCATGCTGAATGTGTAAAACGTACTACCGGTAAGTAACCCCGTGACCTAGTTTTTGGCTCGGCATGGCCCATGTTAGAATTTGTTCTAGAGATCATCTATATAAAACTTTTGACCAAGTTTGGTGAAGATCGGAAGTAAACTACTTCAAGTGGAGAGCGGACATCATGCTCAATGTTTAAAACGCACTAAGTGACCCTGTTACCTAGTTTTTGAACCGGCAAGGCCCATGTTTGAACTTGGCCTTAAGATCATCTAGATAAAACTTCTAACCAAGTTTGGTGAAGATCGGATGAAAACTACTTAAATTAGAGAGCGGACACCATGCTGAATGTTAAAAAAGGCACTAAGTGACCCTGTGACCTAGTTTTTGACCCGGCATGACCCATCTTCAAACTTGACCTAGACATCTTCTAGATACAACTTCTGACCAAGTTTAGTGAAGATCGGATGAAAACAACTTAAGTAAGAGAGCGGAAAACCAATACGGACCGACCGACAGACAGACAAGCTCACTCTTAAATACCCCCCTAAACTTATGTTTGTGGGGGTATAATTACAAGAAATTAAAACATAAGCACCGCATAGCGGGTGCCAACGCTCTGCTGTGGGTGCAGTTTTGAATAAATTAATAAATGAAAAAATAGAAAAAAAAAAGAGATGTGTTTGTCAGAAACACAATGCCCCCTACTGCGCTGCTTTGAAATAAAATTTCTATTTATCATCTGGCAGGTATAGAAATTATCTCCCTTTAGAGCTTGTTACTTCCCTCGGATTTTGTATTTTTGACCTTTGACCTTGAAGGATGACCTTGACCTTTCACCACTCAAAATGTGCAGCTCTATGAGATACACATGCATGCCAAATATCAAGTTGCTATCTTCAATATTGCAAAAGTTATGAACAATGTAAAAGTTTTCGGACGACGCGAACAGCAGACGAGCTGGCTATGACAATACCTCGGGTTTTCTTCGAAAACAGCCGAGCTAAAAATTACTTTCAAATGATATATTTCATACAGGGACTTAGCTAAACCAGTACTTCCAGTTCCAGTTTTATGCCCAACTCATTAAAAATATGTGGTCCTTCCACTGTTTTTAAGCCACATCCTTTTAAATATGTCCCACCCTTTTTGTCCCTCATTCAATATTACTTGGCATTAACATTTTATCTTTTTTAAATAAGGAACATATCTCCTGGAATATATGCTGAATGGATGCTTATTGAATGTAAGGACTTCAGTGGAAAAAGCACAATTGAGTCACTCACATTGCACAAATTAAATCATTCGACAATTTTGCGTGGAAGAAGTCATCATATCCCATTTAAGGCCTCACCCCCAGCATTTTTGTGTGTGTGGCTAAATCCCTAATTTCATGATTTAAAACAACTGTTCTCAAATCTCAGCAAGACTAAATCAGCCAGACCCTATACCTCTTCCCCTGCCTCGACCCCTAGTGGGACCTCCAGACCTGGCCTTCTGACTGCGACTGGCTGCATTCTCCAGTCCCATCATGATGTCATCATCGTCATCACTGCTGGAGAGCAGCTCCATGAAGTCAGGCCTAGCAGCAGACGATCGCCGCCTCACTGGCTTTGTTATAGGTGAGATATCACCACAGCTTGGTGTCAGTTTGGATCTAGCCGGGCCATCAGAAGCATTTAACCACCCATCATCAGTAAAACTGGCAGCAGGAACAACGGTCTTTGCAATACTGTGATTTGGCAAATCGGGTTTTGGTGTGCTTGTACTTGGCATTCCATTGGGTTTTGGTGTGCTTGAACTTGGCATTCCATTGGGTTTTGGTGTGCTTGAACTTGCCATTCCATTGGGTTTTGGTGTGGTTGTACTTGGCATTATATTGGGTTTTGGTGTGGTAATGTTTTGTAAAACATTGGGTTTCGATGTATTTGTACTCGGTGTACCATTGTGTTTAGGGGTGTTTGGACTTGATGCTCCATTGTTTTTTGGTGTGCATATACTAGGCGTTCCATCATGCTTTGGTGTGCTCATATTAGGCATCCCATTGATGGAATTGTTCACAGCATTGCTCTGGAAAGGAATCCTGGAGTTCGGAGACTTCTCCATCTCTCCACCCCTCAGCCCCTTGTACTGGAATGGCGTGCCAGAGGGGGCCAGAGTGCAGCTCCCACCTAAGTCCAGGGCCGTCTTAGCCTTCTTTAGCTCAGCTACAAAGTCCTTTGTTTCAGCACATTTCCCCTCAATTTCAGCAGTTTTCATCTGTTGTCTTACTGGTATGTGTATCATTGAAGATTTCTTGGCAGGAGGAGCAACTTCGTCCTGCTCCAGTTTACGTTTTACACTAAGAGTTCTCTCCCTTTGAACATTTTCAATAGCACCATCTGATTTACATTGAATAACATTCTTTATTTCCAATTTACTGATCTCTGCAGAAGTGTTTTCATTCAGTTTTATTCTTGAATTGCTTCCATTCTCTTTCCCTTCTGAGACACTTTCTTGACTACAGAATGTTTTCTCAAGGAAGGTTTGTGTCATTTGGATAAATACTCTCTTTTCCTCTTTAGTCAGTTTTCTTTTAATCTTTCTCTCAAATTGATGTCTAACATCTGAAAATGTCACAACAATAATGATATCATGTGTCTGTAGGACTGGGAGTCAGGGATACGCTCACAGTCCATTTTGTCACAAAAACATCACTAATGTTTATTTTTTGTTATCCAAAATACAAAAGTGCCAATGCTAACTTATATGAACAGTTCATCACATAAAAAATATTGTTCATGCTATATGCAACACAGTCTGTTAGTTTTACCAAAAAAGACACACATTTGCTGATGTTGGAATAAACTGCACCAAAGAACACAAAGGCATAAGTAAACATTGTAGAAAGCATTAATGATATCATACAAAATCTGTCATTTAGGGTAAACCTTGTACTGACGGATGGAAGAACAAACGGAGAGGCCAATTGCTATATGCATCTCAGCATCTGCCATACCGGTTCCTTACAAATTTTAAGGTGATATCCTACCTGCCATTGTGATTGTGTCCAAATGTTGGGGCTCAAGACTCAGACTGCCGTGGAACTTGGTAATCTCGTCTTCCAGCTGCAACATAACTGTCGTTCTAGTTTACTGAGGCACATTTCACTCCTCTAAATTAGTTTTAACCAGTCTATTTTATATCAAATCCATCAAAACATTGCTTAGTTGAACATACCCAGCAGCTGATTATACCAATTCCTGGTGATTTTATGAAGCAATTTCTATTTTTCTTATTTTATATCATCAAAGTATGTTTATTAGATCACACCAAGGAGTACAACTTTATTTGATCAAAATCAAAGTTTCAAAAATTTCACTTACTTTTTTTTATAGTTATTTCAGGATCTAGATTCGGATTGACATACGGACAAACAAATATGCCAGGGGTAAAACTATAGTTTCCTCCAATTACCCAAGTAGGGGACTAATAATTTTAGTTAAAAATCACTCCACACTTATGTAATGAAATATCAGTTTAAAATAAAGGATGAACTGACAGTTTAAAATAAAGTTGTAACAATGATAAATGCATGACAAAAATAATGATCATTGAGTCATAAGAGTTACATAATAGATTAATTAGCCAATCATACTCTGTAGAACAACAACCAAAATCTAAACTTCTCAGAAACCTTTGGAGCTTTTTTCTGTTCTACCATGCTGGAGTACAGCGCTGCTCTGTCCCGTGTTGTGGAGGGTTTGGGAGCGCTGAATGAGCGATGCTGTTTGCTCTCAGACACGGCCAGTACGAGGCGAGCGGTGCGGGAAAGTGAGCTACCGCCCTCGCCACTAGCCGAGATCTTCAGGAGGCGAGATTTTAAATGGTCATCAGCCGTGTTTTTGCTGCAAACAGGAATATATTGAATAAAATTCATTTATCATGTAACTGACACATACATTGATGATTACTGGACCAGCCTGGCTAAATGATGGTTTGCAGCACCCATTCCTCTATGCCAACCTCCCTTTCATCTAAACTAAATCTTGATTACAATCATAAATAAGTAAATTCAGTATGTTTTTTATTTAATGTTTTATACAATTTTAATATGGCAGCTTTTTATTACTTTTCATAATACAATAATACTTATTAGTACATCTTTCTAATTAACGGTATAATTGCATTACATTTACAATTTTATTTTAAAGTTGATTTTGAGAATGTGTTTGAGAGATGTCCCCTCATTCAAGGACTTAAATGGTGCTATTTAGGGTATACCTATTAAAATGTGTGTACATTTTTTGTTTTTCTAAATTGACAAAACAAAAATGTTACAATAAACTTCACAAACAACTGACATATCTTCAATCATCCATGTGTCAGTGTGTGCACTTTTCAAACTCTACCTACCCGTGTTAAATGGAAATTAATCAGGTCTTGCTAAGTAAATTGACATTGTTAATTAATTTTTAAATAATAAAATGCAAGATTTGATTTTTCTATTATTTTGAGATCACAAAACCATGCATTTTAAAACAATAAAACCACTAAGTAAAATCTGTATTTTTTTAACATTGATTAAGTCAGGTAGCTTATTAAGGCATGTAGCTTGAATTTAGGAATTTCACTAGATAACCCTGGATAAAAAAGGATGTCAACATTCTTGAAAAGTTTACTAAATGACCACTTAAAGTTTAGTAATATTATCATAACATGGATACGTTTATAAGACTCAGTTTAAATACATGTTGTAGCTGTTTGTTAATTTAACTTAAGCAGAAATCAATACAACTCACGAATTGTCCAGTCAGAAATCAATACAACTCACCCATTGTCCAATCAATACAACTCACCCATTGTCCAGTTAGAAATCAATACAACTCACCCATTGTCCAGTCAGAAATCAATACAACTCACCGATTGTCCAGTATCAATACAACTCACCCATTGTCCAGTATCAACACAACTCACCCATTGTCCAGATACAACTCACCCATTGTCCAGTCAATACAACTCACCCATTGTCCAGTCAATACAACTCACCCATTGTCCATCAATACAACTCACCCATTGTCCAGTATCAATACAACTCACCCATTGTCAAGTATCAATACAACTCACCCTGTCCAGTATCAATACAACTCACCCATTGTCCAGTCAATACAACTCACCCATTGTCCAGTCAATACAACTCACCCATTGTCAAGTATCAATACAACTCTCCAATTGTCCAGTATCAATACAACTCACCCATTGTCCAGTATCAATACAACTGACCCATTCTCCAGTATCAATACAACTCACCCATTGTCCAGTATCAATACAACTCACCCATTGTCCAGTAGCAATACAACTCACCCATTGTCCAGTATCAATACAACTTACCCATTGTCCAGTATCAATACAACTCACCCATTGTCAAGTATCAATACAACTCACCCATTGTCCAGTATCCTTACAACTCACCCATTGTCCAGTATCAATACAACTCACCCATTGTCCAGTTTCTCAAGAAAATGCTTCTGAATGTCTTTAACTGACGTTGACAAGGTATTCTGTATCAAGTCGGCAACTGGTTCTGTTGAGACAGGGACATTGCTGGACTTGAAACGGATAAATGAGAGGCCAAACTGGGTCATCTTCTTGTACGGCTGTCGGCAGATGACCTTCACCCTGTCCCAATTCAGACGGGCGATTTCCGGACAAAACAGGTCTACATAAGGAAAATGATTAAGGATAAGGAATGGTACAGGTATTAAAGGGCAGGAGAAAGGGGTCTAATCTTATATTTCACATGTTTATACTTGTATTTTTAACTTGAGTAAATTAATAAGGCATTTAAACATGCTTTGTTTTACATATTTTCCAATTTTTCACATTTGCCATTGACTTGATAATTTCAAACCAGATACTTTTCAACAGAGTATACAAACAAGCCTGCAAAATATAAGGCCATAGAGAGTGGTATGGGAAAAAATAACAAGACAAGTCTAGATTGACACAAAAGGTTCTAATTTAATATGTCTACAACAATTTTCACCTGCAGAAAACATCTGTGTTTTGATTGGATTCTTTTCCTGGAGACAGTCCGCAGGGGTCATAAGGTTTACGGTGTAGACAAGGGTCTCATACTCCTTACCAGCAGGCCACTGTGAGCACCCCACCTGCACCTCAAATGTGGCACACCACACGCTGCCTGCAGAAATATACCAGCATATTAAGAAGTTCGCAATAAAATATATATAAATAATAATAATAATAATATAAATAAATATAAATATATATATATATATATATATATAAAATAGCTAAACATA
>VMBQ01007124.1:0-17821 GCA_007657795.1 Dreissena rostriformis | reverse complement strand
GTATTTGTTAAAGTAGCTCCATGTAGGAAAAATACGATGTGCGCATGTGTACCGGAAGGCGATAGACGACAATGCGACAATACGATGACGACAATGCGACAGTGCGACAATACGATGGCGACAGTGCGATAGTACGATGGCGACAATGCGATAGTCATATCGTACTGTCGCCATCGTATTGTCGCACTGTCGTCATCGTATTGTCGCACTGTCGTCATCGTATTCTCGCACTCTTGTCATCGTATTCTCGCACTCTCGTCATCGTATTTTCGCTCTCTCGCATTGTCGCATTGTTGCCATCGTACTATCGTACTTTTGCCATCGTATTGTCGCACTGTCGTCATCGTATTTTCGCACTCTCGTCATCGTATTCTAGCACTCTCGCATTTTCGCATTGTCGCCGTCGTACTTTCGCACTGTCGCCATCGTATTGTCGTACTGTCGCCATCGTATTGTCACACTGTCGTCATCGTACTATCACATTCTCGCATTCTCGTCATCGTATTCTCGCACTGTCGTCATCGTATTTTCGCACTCTCGTCATCGTATTCTCGCATTGTCGCCATCGTACTCTCGCGTTCTCGCATTCTCGCCCTCTGGATTTTAATGTGTAACCACGATGGACCTAACGGGATTCCGTAGTTTTTCGATCATAACTAATAACGTTTAAAATACAATCACAATATGGTCGGCTTACTTTATTTACGTTGTATATTATATGCAACCATGTTCGTGAATAGAATTGCTTTCCATTTTCAGGTCACAATGCATGTTCGAGCAATGAAGGCCTTTGTGTAAGTTGTGCTTGTGTGTGTCGGATACTGTTCAGCTAACCCTGTTGTGAGCAACTTTGGATATGTATCTTAACTTCATGTCAAAAGTAATCTGCATGTATAATAACAGTACGTGATTAACGAAATACAATCGTTCTTTCATTCATTTGCATAAAATATTTAATATGTCATGTCTGAAAACGTATTCGTTGCTTCATTTTTGCAATATTATTTACGTCGCTTAAATCCTATAGTGACCATATATCTCGTATTTGGTTTTTTAGTATGGAAAACGAGTGTTTTTAATCGGCGATATTGAGTTGTCACGGGGATATAATCGTGTTCGAAACTACGATTTTATTTTTAAACAGCAATGATTATGTGCTATGTTAACGTTTGAAAATATACAAGAAACGGATAAACGCATCTTAGGAAATGAATAGGTTAGTCATGCATTGGGTAGCTCCTAACCGTTGCATTCTAGGCTGGGAACGATACGCAGACAGATGGTGAGGCGTTCAAAACCAACCGAATTAAACTGGGGGACGAGGAGCTGTTCATAGTCACCGCCGCGGATGGAACACCTTTGACAACCATTGATGTTTTTAATGATGAGGTTGTATCAAACAGAGTTCCATTCTTTTATTTTGTGTTTATGTGTTTGTACATGTATATTGGAATTATTTATCAATAGACGTAGTAGTAATATCAATATTTCATTTTATTGAAGGGGTATGAAATCGAGCTTACTCCAGATGGCAGCAAGTGTCGCCTAAGCCAGGTAAAACTATTTTATGAGTACGACTATGAGATAATTGAATCAAACAAAGTTTTTTCATAATTAAACTTCAATTATTTACACGCAAAACTCATTAAGATTAATTTAATTTAAAGCAATACGTCAAACAAGTTTTAAGATGAAGCAAACATAAAGATCTAACATTTGTAGCAGTAATAAATACAGTTAAAACACTATTAACCGAATATATTCCTGGTCCCGCTTTATTTCACAATAAATACACTTGTTTAAAAATCACTCCAATACCGGAATCCCATTCGATCCGGAAATTGGCCTATTTTAACATCATAATTGCTGATAAAAAAACATGAATTAATCTCTCAAAACCGATTTGGTGTTTGGTTTTCGTACCTTTATCATAGTGGCAAAGGTGTTTGTACTGCGGATTAAAGAGTTATAAAATTGAAAAACACAATTGATAGATAATCAAATGAAAACAATCAATATGAAGAGGATTGTATGATCGAGAACACGTTTGGTTGTTACGTTGTGAAAAAATAATTAAGCTCTATATATCCATGAATTGAGTTGATTTTACACTTGATAACAAATATTAATACTAAGAAATAAATCACTGTTGTCAAAAATAATAGCCGATAGTTTTGTAAGTAATATTAAATAAAAAAAATAGAATTGATAATAATATGTTGCAACTGAAGAAAAAAAAAATCATTTGTGTTAAATGTTCTCGGTTTGATAGATAACTGGTGTATATGTCCAAGCTGTTTTATTTAGCATGCACTTTAATATACTAGTACAGTGAAAATGTTTATCAAGGATGAATGTGATGCCGTAACTCTTACTTAATGTGTGTTTCGTTTGTTAACGGAGACTCATTTGACATTCCGATAAATTAGTTTTTTTTTGCTAAACATGCATCACCTCTTAACCAGACTTAAATCATAGTCCCAAGAATGTCCGGTTAAGAGGGTCTCCACTATAGAGGGTTGTGCACGTATATGCCTATATTTAGCACAATATACAAATCGTTTTTAATAATGTACAACTTCTGAATAAGAAAATAAAAGAATATAACGAAATATACGGAATTCTATTATTATTATTAATTCTCCTATGGTAATCCAGATAAAAATCTAACAGCTTCAAGATCCAATGTTATCGTGGAAATATGTTCATTAACAATCAGTTCAGTTTGTTCTACTCATTTAAGTACCTGTTACATCGTACTTATGTTGGAGATTGATACAATACATTGATACCTGCTTATGTTTTAAAAGGTGCATGACAACAGTTCATGTTTCGAAGAGGTACCACTTGCGGTTGGTGAGCCAGTTTCAGCCCGTGTTTCTGACCGTTGCAAAGACAGAGAGATCGTGACCTTGAAGCCAATGGATTGCGAAGCTCACTCCAGGAACTTAGAAGGTGAATAAATATCGGTATTATCAAATAACAAATATGGTCAGTGTGCATGATAAGACCGAATATACAACCGAACCGTGCAAAGTTATACTTTATTTAAATAAAACAAAAGCGCGTGTAGGATTCTTTAAGAAATGCTTTCGAAAAATACTGTATATCGTATTTACATTTTCTTTGCAGATGCAAGCGGTCGTGAAAAACGGTCCTTTCGCCTTTGTCACCGACTGATATATCGCGTCAGCTGCTCGCTGCGTTGCTGTTATCGCTACACTTGCTCCGTGTATGCTTATTGGGTTGTGTACAGGTGTTTATTCCACAGCCCAGGTTGACAGATCCCAGAATCAAAAAGAGGCAATTGGTGCGATTACTAACGCCTTTTTCTGAATTTGTTTTTGTATTATGGCATGAATTGACAACTCGTTTACGTCTATATATACGTTCATTTATAATATTATGACGGTGTTGCTTATAATGTAGCTTCGTTGTCACATTTCGGTTGATTGCTTTTTCAGACTTTATAATAATATTTTCTATTCACTACGTAAGCGTTAACACAATACTTGATTCATAAGGACTTTACTTTTACATCGTTTTTTTGTAAACCACATACATCCAAATAATACCTCCATGTAATAATAAAAAATATAGTCACTGCTTCGCAGATTTGTTTTAATTAAGTGTTTGTCGCTATGATATCAGATTACAATTAATTCTAAATAAACTGATTTAAAAAATCGGACTTTATTATTATATCTTCTATTCACTACGTTAGCGTAAACACAATACTTGATTCATAAGGACCATATTTTAAGTTCATTTCGTCTAAACCACATACTTCCAAATAATTCCTTCATATCATTATACAAACTATACACTGATTCTCAAATATGTTTGTAAATGAGGTGTTTGTCGTCATCATATCAACTGGCAATAAATGCGCAATAAACTGTTCATGCCATTTGCTATAATAAATTTAGTGTTTTACCCAAGCCTTTTTGCGCGGCGCCGCGCCTCCCCGCCGTTTTGAAGCGTCCCAATGCACTTTTCAAAAGCAGAAGCCGTCACGCGTCCTTATCAATAAAGACGCTTAATTGCCTCTTGACCAAAATTGTAAGCCTATATAACATCAAAATCAGCGACTTTCATTCTCTGTGACTTGTGGTTTATTTACTACATATGCGTACGCGTCAATCGACTATTTTAATCGAGTTGATCCATTATAATCCATTACATTGCTCAATCTTTAGCAGGGTGTGTTTACGTTCTTTGAGACCCGCCGAATATCAGCACTTTTCAATAGACGTATTGTTCCCCTCAGTAATGATTTTTTCCCCGAAACGATCCATTTTTGACTTAATATTAAACAATAAAAAAAAAGACGTTTGTAAATATATAGTATGCGCTCAACAATATAAATGATATTGTTTGAGGAAACAGACAGATGTTTATGTTAAAATAACGGAAATTCCTCACGAGTGCTTACGGAGCGTCTCGAGTTGTAGAACGACGACATATTTGAGTATTGGTTCGGGAATGAAGTCGGTCATATACGACTTTACGTTGCTATGCACAAAAGACCCATACATCATTATTCTAAGATGTCGGATATTTGAGAAAATAAATTACGATTCCCTGCGAAAATGACAATTAACACTCGAAATAACGATGGGCATCATGGCATTATTCGGGATTCAGAAATGCACGCGAAGAAAGATTATGAAAGGCTTAGAAATGCTTAGGTTTTGATATACTTCATTGCTCTAGGTTTTCGGGCAGTCTTAGTTTTCGGACAGCCTTTTTTAGCCTGGAGAATTATAATTGTTAACTCTTAGTTTCGGAAACCTCGATTTCCCTTGATATTAAAGGCTCTAAATTTTCGGACTGTCATAAAACAAGGCAGATCAGGTTACAAACAGTCAGTGGACCGTTGCATTCACATTATTTTGGTTCAAATGCATGAATACCTGATAATTAATGCAGTATCAGGCGCGGAAAGACAGCATAAACTTCGAAAACTCACACATACGGTAAATAATGATTCACCCGAAAATTCAATGTGGTTATTCAGTTTAAACAATCGTTGTAAGGAACCAATGAGTTCTGCTTAATGTTTTCACAATTTTCGTTTTGTATTATTTCGGGAACAACAGGTGGCTGTCAATTTATGCAAATACTAGTTATACAAATTGCATTTTGAGTTTCATACTGCAGTATATTAAAAGATTACCTTTGTACTTGGTGGTCAGAATTTCAACCATGGGGCATCACTCTGTAGAACAATTCCAAAAATATAAAATTTATGATAATATTATTGCAGACACATATTAAAGTATTTAATACTTAACGGCATGGCATTTACCAACCCACACTATTATTTTGAACATGTATATATTAATGGCGTCTCTCAATTTCCGGACACTGACTACCGAAAATAGTTTTATGTTTCTAAATTGTCGGACATGAAACAATTAAATCACTTTTAAGGGTCCGAAAACATTGAGTTATGACGATACTACGCTCACCTGAGTGACCTTTACATACTGACGTATGTGCTATTGATGCAGATACATGTAAATGCGAGATCATTTAAAATGACCGACTTCATTTCACGTAAAAATATGATTGCCTTATACGTATGTTCAGCTTGTTCGCGGGTCTTGTTCTCGCGGTTTGTTGGTACGATGGCACTGGTGATGTTTTTTCCGACACCGACACGTCCGCAAAGAAAACATGTCACTATTTTGTTGTCTCAGTGACTTGTGTGGGAGTGTTAGCACAGATAGACAATGGTAAAACGAAAAACTACTATAGCTTTGCTTATTTCCACACACATTATAAGTAGTGTTTTCGTGGCCTTACAACAATACCAACAAGGATATCAAAAAAACTGATGGATGCTCCCCGATGATGCTTTGTCGATATATGGGTTACTTGTGTGAAACAACAAATATAAAAAATGTGACCTTAAGACAATCTATTATTAACCTTATGGGTTAATTGTGTGAAAAAAAAGGTGACCTTGAAAAAATCTATTTTTAGCCTCGGTGACCTTGACATTGACCCCGTTGAACTCAAACCTCATCAAAAGTTAGAGGCCCATGCACCTACATGCCAAATATGTAAGAGATTAGTAAAATATTGAAGGCGCTATGAGAAACTTATAAAAAAAGTGTGACGGAAGTAAGGAAGGAAGGAAGGAAGGACAAACTGCAACTATATGCTCCCCGAAAATTTTCGGGAGCATAAAAATGTGTTTTCATATACGATATCAATACCAATTTCGCTATCATTTACTCAGCTCGATAACATATGCAAAATTTACCAAGGCAGACAACTCCTCAAAGCGTTATGATTAATTTAAATTGTGGTAAGCTGTGCCGAATATAAGACCAGTGCGCCCTATAGGCGTCATAATGGTGGTCCTTAGGTCGTCAATATGTATTTTATGCTTGGAGTCGTACAACGGAGACATTCTGAACAATGTATTCAAACAAACCACCGTTATATGTTGGTGATATATGACAAACATTGAATATACCACGCTCGTTACCACATTAATGCACTCGATGAATTAAACTATTGCCACACCATGATAAATCCGACATTGTACACAGTATAACATTTTCTTCTTTAAACAATGTGTGGTGGTTTACACTTTTAAATACAGAATATAGGTACAAGATGAGACGACTGAAAAGAATTGAATTTATCATGTCACATGCCTTAAAATCAGCCTAATAACCAGGTAACCTAATAACCCAAAAGTTATTAGGCTAGTTGACCACGTGACCTCGAATATCCGTCAGTCGCTCTCCGGTGACGGACTACTATTTATCATTAAAACATTAAACCGTTTCTTTTTAATGTTTTCGTGTATATTACATATCATCCTTTTTGTGTCTTCTTTAACATATATTACCGAACCAGCTTTCCATATTTTTATTTTCATTCACATCATTACGCAATGTATGACGTATCCCGTGTGACGTCATTTCGGTGACGAAACATTTTGGGACAACAATATGCCTATGGAAGTGGTGATTTTTTTAACAGTAAACTTTTTGTTTAAAACATTGAACGAATCCAAAACGTATTTCGTATTGTGTGTAATGTGTTTGTTATGCATAACACGAAGAACAGACAACTGAAGTGCATATGGTTGTTACTTTATTGTTAATAGCATTGGATTAAAGTTGTCATTGATAATTCATGTAAGCGTGTCGTTTATATGCTAAATTTAGTTTGTTTAGGACTCCTGTCAAAGCTTAAATAATGCCATCAATCTAATCTACAGCACAGTTTCAGCTGCAATCGATATTTTAATTATCCAAATAATGTGCTACGTGTAATTATAATTATTTTCGATTATTTGTTTGATGTGTGGCTCAATTTTATTAATAACGGTTAACTTAGACTGAATGTGCACGCCATTTTGTTCAATATTCAATTGAATATTCAATTCAATGTTCGAATAAAATTGAGTTTTTGTTTTGCTGTTGCTTTTTTTTCAATTTCCAACAATACATATATCACATTCTCGCTTCTTTTTTAATTTCTTCTCATATTTTTAATTGGAAAGTATTAAAAGAAACGGTTTAATGTGGAACTATTTTTTACGTGACACAATCGGTAGTTAATTGGTCGTTAGGCATGTTGCGTACATGCAGGAGGCCCGATCAGAATAATGATTTTGTTATGTCAATTTATCGTATGTGTGTTGATAAAATGTGTTAACGGTAAATGTGTAAATGTAACATGATAAATAGAATAATAGGTTGGTGACGTTGATGGAGAATGAATATCTGGCTCGGCAGAGGATAAATTCCTCCGCCTTGCCAGATAACAATTCTCCATCAACGTCACCAACCTATTATTCTCTATGTATATGCAATAAGTTAATTATTTGTTGTTGGACACTGTGAATTGTTCCATATAGGGTTGATAGTCTTCAGAGTTTTTATGCCCCTAAACAATATCTTCACCTGCTGAAAAATATCAGACCTGTAAGAATTCAAAGCTTGCGCAGTTTGCAAAGGCTAATCAGTGATGACACTTTCTGCTTTATTTGTATTTTTTTTTAAAGCAAGTCTCTTTTTTTGCAAAAATATATGTTAAAGTGGAAAGTGTCGTCACTGATAATCATGTGCTCATATAGATTATTAACATAGCAACAGCTGCCTCACTTCATTCAAATAGCATGATATTGTAGTGGGCTATTTTTTGGTATCGTACTTAACCATGTGTAACACACAGTTCTTTGAACACATATTTTAATTACAACAGTTGCTGTACCTTATATAATGATGCAAGGCTTTGTCTGGCTGATGCTTTGCAAATGATTCGTTGTGCAATTCTAAATATTCACAATACACACAATGTACTACACCCTATTATCTTACAATATGAGAAACATGTCTTAGTGTGTGTGTTTGCACTTCTTCTTTGAAAGCACTTGTTGGGTAATACGAGATGCATACAGACACTTGAGAACGTAAACATATTTAATCACATTCATTGGTTGACTGATTTGTTTTATTTGGTAAAAATATTATAATAACATAGTTACTACATAATGCAGACCACATAAAATATATTATCACAGCAGTATAAATAGTAAACCATGGAATGCACACACAATACCAAGGATAACACAAAAAAAGAGAAAACTGATTTTCACTTATTTCCATTGTGGTCCTTGATATTGGTGGCAGTAACCATGAAACTGTCATGTTTTAGATATTAAATAATTTATATGTATCAAATATGTACTGTTTATTATATCAAATATATTACTGATTAAGTTTGAGCAAATATTATCACATTTTCACTATATCACAGACGTTGCTTAGAAAAGTATGACACTGCATATGTAGTTAGTAAACACACTTTGTAGTACACTAACATTTTGAGAAAAAATATGAGATCCTTGCATCATAATGATCATAAGACTTAAAAATGTATTACAGTTGTTAAAAGAACATAAAATACATACTAAAAATTATACTATAAAAATCTATGAAGACTGTAAAAAGTGATTGTTGATGGCACTCTTGAAATGGTTAGGTTAAGTTACATCCCTGATGTTTTGAGGAAGATTGTTCCATAAACTGATACCATTATTTGTAAATGTTTTAGAACCAAAACTACCTACTCTTTGTTTGAAAAAACGACCAGAATCTACAAATGTTAAATGACAATGGCTTAAAATGCTCACCCATGTACTCTGGTGCAAGGCTATTTTTAAAAACTTCATACACGTCAGGATTATTTTTGTTTCAGCTTGATTAGTCCGAGACCGATTCGGTGGAAAAAAGACCTATTTAAATTAAGTACGTACGTAAATTTGTACGATCATTTAAAAACAATGTTCCAGTTGCTATAAACAAAACCATAAGTCCATTAATTAGTTACACAATGCACATGTGTTAAGGCTTCAAGGCACTATATGTGCAAACACGAGTGATGCATGAATAACCATACTCGCGTCACTATTAATCGATCCTTGGAGTGTTTTTCAGGAGTTTTGTGTACATTTGTATTCTATCCACACTCATTGGTCTCTACAGGCTACTTCTTTGAAATGAAATCATGGCAAGTACCTTTAACAAACAAAATCTAATCCTTGTAGAGAACATGCATTTGCTGCATACTGGTTTAATTGACATTTCTGATATAACATTGTTTTTTGTTTTTCAATTACAATGCTACCACATTGTTCCACATTATATTTTAACTTTCGTGATTAGAAATGTGTAAACCAGACATGTTAATTGAAGATTTGTTAAGAGGTTACTGTAAAGAAGCATCAAACTTGAACATGCACTGTATTCGGATATGTATTATTAGCATACCAAATGATTGGCGTTTTTCATAAAACTTTTCTACCATTAGGAATTAACAACTTTGGTGAGCATTATACATGTTTGTGCGTTAAACATCGTAAGGTACGGAAACAAAATCTAAGAAAATGGGGATAAATCATTCTTTAATCTGAATATTCTTTTGACAAATTCCAAAAATATGACGAATTATTTTTTTCATAACGGACAGTCTATAATTCATGATTGTGACAAATTACGATTGAAGCAGACTTTCAACAAAATTGATACACTCAGTTGGTAGAAATGCTCATACAAAGCTAAAAAAAACATGGACGAGCAGTATGGTCAGATCTTTAAATGCATAGCCTCATTATTGTAAGACAAACCAGTCGTCGTTGTTTAAAGTTCCTGCAAATTAATAGTCCAATAAATTACTGACCTCGCAAAACGACCCATTCCCATGGGTGGAGTGTCTAGTTTCCGTGATAACGCGACAGAAATGGTCGTTTGAACAATTACTCAATAAGCAACATTTAGATAAGCCAGTTATTTATGGGCCTCTTCGAAATGTTGAAGAAACTGCATACAGGCTAGTTAACATGACACAGGCATGCAATCACTTTCATTTATTATTCTTATTGTTAATCGCAAACTTGGAAGATTCTCCTGAATGCACGCGCTAAATGTCAACAATTGGCACACCAATTATTGTTATGGTGAAAGTATAGTTCTGAAGCTGTTTTAGTACTGAATGAGCACGGAACAGTTGCTCAATATCACGGTGTATATGAGCCTCTTTCTGGAAAAACAGAGCATAATTCATGTGCAGACTGCACAGGCTAATCAGGGACGACACTTTCTATTTACACGTAAGCTTGATGATTTTGCTAAGAAGCGTAAAATACCGTAAGAGCGGAACGTGTCGTCCCTGATGAGCTTGTGTGGACTGCACAGGCTAATCGTGGACGACACTTTATGCAAACGCATTAAGACCGGGTTTCCAAGAGCAAGGCTCATATCTATTTTTGAAAGTTATGTTGTTTCAGCTTAGTACCATATTCTATTTGTATTTGTTTTCTATCTTTAAAGTGAACTTGTATTTAATTCTGTGCATGTTTTTGTATTTCGTGTAGTCATTATATAATTGATTATTTTGCAGTAACTGTTGAAGATAAAACTAGACGCCTTTAAATTGTAAGCAACTGATAGTAATTGTATACATTTATAAATATACAAATGTCACCAGCATATAAATGTATTATACAGTTTGTGAAAACAAACTTCAATTGATGCAGGTCGTTACTGGGAAAAGCTAAAACACTTTTTCCAGATATTTATTATCAGTACATTTCCACCTAATGTGTTTTTTGAATGACGGAAATAATGCACAACTGTAATTTAAGATTTCAAGCAATTTTTCAATTATATAATACACCCGATCATATTTAATAATTCAATGAAAATTGGAACTCCTTTAACATTATGATAGACTTTAATGGCAAAAAAATGTGGTTCTCTGGCCAGCGAATTGAACCCGTGTTGCAAAACACATGTGGACAAGTATGGTTATACTTTAACAGCTAAAAAGTAAATGAGCCTCGATCTAGAAAAAACAAGTTTAATGTATGGCCGTAGTGTCGTCCCTGATTAGCATGTGCAGTCTGCACTTGCTTATCAGGTGACAACAATTTTCGCCTCAACATGCATTTAGCCCCGTTTTCACAGAGCAAGGTTCATATTGAATGTAGCTCTCAAAACAATAAGCGCAAATATGAGCAAACAAGGCATTTTGTGCACGATAAGATGCAATTTATATGCTTAAAAATTAAGGACCCAAAAATAACATGGAAACAGAAACAAATGTTTACATGGTCTGATATATGTAACAAATGATTCTTTATAAAACTACTATACATAATAAAATGTGTATTAAGTGCAACGTGGATTTAAAAAAAAATACCTTCCAGCCTCTTATTAACCCGGTAAAAACACAAATGTAGCAAAAGGGTCTGTATTGTTGCAGGCAATTTATTTGACACATATGATATATGAATCAAAGTTTTATGACATACATTTTGTGCATTCTGCTTTAATAACTTTTAGTGACAACAAAGGTATCCACGATAAAAATGTAAATACACATTTATTTATATACATTTCCTCCCGACATATCATGAAATTAACAATCAATTCAGATTGTATTGGGACTTAATAATTCCACCAATTTATCTTTGGTTCATTTAAGGAGTAATTGACATATCATGCGTATCTCTTACCATCACTGACTTATTTTTAATTCTTCAACACCCATGTTTCCCTTTTAAATGTTATTATCTTGCGGGGCTGAAAGGGACCTTTCCACAGATTTTGGCATGTATTGAAGTTTGTCATTACATTTATAAATGTAAACATTGGAACTAAAAAGCTCCAGTTAAAACCAAGAATAAATTTAAAGAAAAAAAATCCGCAACTGGGCTCGAACCACTGACACTTGGTATAAAAGTCAAACGCTTAGACCACTCTGCCATCCGTGCTGATACAGTCAGTGGTGTCTTTTATTTTTTATATAAGCAATCCTCGTAGTGTCACATAATAAAACGATAACAACGGAACTCTCCAAATTATTAAATCGTTTCGCCTTCGCGCTGCAACGCTTTATAGTTTTCAGGTTTTTAAATCGTCAAAAGATGCATATAATGGATATTTAAGAGCATGGTAAATGTTCAATATTACTGTTTCCTCACAAATATCATAACTGCCACGAACAATTGGGATTCCGAAACATTTTTTTTTTCAATTTTGTCCATTTAACAAAGCGTAAAACAGTCCCTTTAAGAATTGTTTACACTAGTCTAGTGTAGAGCCCATTAACTCTTTAAATATAGCTGTGGACCCCTACTCACAAGAGCAATTTAACAACTACAATGACTTGAATAGATCCAAAAAGGATTACAATCTTCATTATCCCTTTAGAGGACATATGTTGTCAGTGCAACAACCATGTAACTTTATTGAATAACAACAGCTGATACAGCCCTATTGAAGAAATCAATTAAAATATGAAGTTTCCTGTTTGGTTAAAGAGATAACCCAGTGAGTGTTTTCGAATGACTCTGGTTTTCTCGATTTCCCCCAAATGTGTTTAGCAATTCTGAATTGTAATCTTCCTACACATTTTATTGCATTTTTCAACCCATTATTAAATAGTGGCCATATTTTTGTCATATAGTTGCTGTAATATAGCGTATGAATTAGAAGAATGCATATTCTCTATTTTTGAATGTGCATACTTCTTTAAATAAATGTTGTGGTATATGATCTTTGTATCACTTACAACCACCAAGCTCAAATGATCATAAAGTTGATCTGCTGAAGGTTAAATAATACATGCGCTTTTAAATATGTAACTCGAATACTTATGAATTATAAATAAATGAGCCGCGCTCTGGGAAAACGGGGTTAAATGCATGTGCGTAAAGTGTCTTTTACCGCGTAAAGCAGACTGCACAGGCTAATATGGGAAGAAATTTAACGTACACGCATTAAGTCCCGTTTTCTTAGAGCATAGCTCAGATATAATTTATACAGACTTGTTTAAAATTGTTTGGTATAATACTACACAAACATTTAAATACTTTTTTGTTGATCGAGGTCATATTGTTTCCTGCAAGAAACAACAACTCTAAACCACAATGCAGTGGTTTGAACAAGTGTTGCATACATCATGTATTTTTCTTATCTCACAATACACAAAGTATAAATGTGTCAGAGGCAATGTATTCAATATCTCAACAAAACAATGTTGGCCATGTTTTTAGCTGTCTTGAATCGAGCAGACACAATGCATTTATTTACCTTTTCAGTACGGTATCGGCTTAAAAAAGTGTACCAACGGTGACAGCCCCTTGAGGCATTGATTGATAGTCTCCGATATTAGCTCAATACGACTAAGAAAGAGCCCATGCCATGTAGATTAAATAAAGGTTGCCTTTTTTTTCCTGTATATAAGGCCACTTTAGAAGTAAATTGACTTTTTAAACTGAATGAAACAATGTTATAACAAATGAGACCTGTGATTAATTTGATGTTTACGTCTTTCCAGCACAAAACATAAATAAATTAAATATCGGATATTTCCTTAGTTACAGGACGATTCTAGAAAGGCTCTCTAGCAACCTGCTTTTTTCATATTTTCCCTATAAATCTGTTTCAGTCATCCTTTTGATAGGAAAACATAATGTTTCAAAGGGAATATTTGTTTTAAATAATAGGTATTACACAATTTGAGCAATTTTTGATACATAGATAGACAGATAGACAGATAGACAGACAGACATACAGACATACAGACGGACGGACAGACAGACATACAGACGGACGGACGGACGGACGGACGGACGGACGGGCGGGTGAGCGGGCGGACGGACGGACGGACGGACGGAAGCACGGACGGACGGACGGACGGACAGACAGAACGACAGAACGACAGACAGACAGACAGACAGACAGACAGACAGACAGACAGACAGACAGACAGACAGACAGACAGACAGACAGACAGACAGACAGACAGACAGACAGACAGNATAGATAGATAGATAGATAGATAGATAGATAGATAGATAGATAGATAGATAGATAGATAGATAGATAGATAGATAGATAGATAGATAGATAGATAGATAGATAGATAGATAGATAGATAGATAGATAGATAGATAGATAGATAGATAGATAGATAGATAGATAGATAGATAGATAGATAGATAGATAGATAGAAGGTGTTTATTTCAATCCAATACGCCAAATGAGGCACATGAGGACAACATATTTTCACAAGAAATAAACAAAAGAAAACCAACGCAAAATACAACAAAAACAAACACGCTCGCACGCACACACGCATGCATACACACACAAACACACACGAACACACACAAGAACACACACACGCACTCCCATACACACAATCACAAGTAAAAAAAAATATACATACACGTACATGAACAAAACTTTGTTTAAATCATGACAAAAAAGGAAAAGCTCATAGTGGATGAGAAATAATAATAATCGAAAAATTCTTTAAATAACAATTATAATCATCAAATTTCTTAAATGAAACACAATAAACAGCAGCTATCAACATATAGATACCGATTAGTAAGTCAAATCGAGAAAACAGAGATATAATACTTAACGATACACAAATTATAATCATATACGTTCACCAAAATTATACTTTTTTTAAACGAAATCTAAAATTTACGCAATTTGAACCAAAAAACAACATCTATGTTATAGAATGCCTTGAATTAATAAAACTTACACAAGTTTGATTGGAAAAAGTTAATATTGTCCAAAATATGGGGATAATATATATTGGAATTGATGAAACCATACGAAGGAAAAAGCATTTTAAAAAGTGTATTCACTATTAAATACTGAAATATAATTAGCATTTGTCAGCACTTAAGTTACTATTAGCCTGAACTAGTTAGGCTGGTTAGACAAATCTTTTAAATAATTTCTCAAATCAATTTTTAATATAAAATCACATTACATTTTATAAAAATGTGTTGCTACTTACTGAAAGGATCACACTCTTGGAATATATAAGTAGTGTGCTTCAAAACTTGGTTAAACAATAATTTAGAGACTTCAATATGATGAAACACTGACCGTTTTTTTAAAAACGATGTTTCAAATATGACAATCTCGCAGGGTTGGTAGCAGTGCTTAAAATAAATATGTGAAGCTTGATCACCCGCCGTGTTGGGCATTCACATTTCCATTTGGATGTGTAATATTATCGTAATTAAAGTTAAACAATTTCTAACGCTTGCGATAATTTAGGCCTCAGCTTTTAAATAGCCAGGTTTCAGACCGACAGTGAGATGTATTGTCCGATACTTATCAATAATGCAAAAGGTATTTCGATTATATTTACCAAGATAAGAAAGATATGTACGCAGTTCAAACGAGTATCACCAACTACATTAATGAAGCGTATTGTCCTATATTATAAATGAGGTTATACATATTGATACACGACAATTATACTGCGCATTCATAGATTTTCATAAATAAATGTGGTGCTGTATATAGACAAGGGTAACAACTATCGGTCTCCACTGATATGAAAATTGATATTGCTTAGATAACACATATAAACTGAAACTAAACACGAATACCATGAATTAAATACTAGGTGTTAGAAAACATAACACAAACTATGTGTACAATAAGTGTTTGGTTTTTCTAACTTATTTAATGTTCAGGGTATCATTCAGCTAGTCAGTTCATGGTATGTGATCACCAATCAACACATTTATTCCTTGCACAGCCTGAATTTTGACATATAATATGGTTCTAATAATCTGAATCCTTTATTAAGAAAAACTGCAACATATGTTAGCATTCCACTAGATGTTTGAAGTTTTCCTTGGATCATAGCAATAGCATACAATGTCGTCTCCTTTCTATCAGTGACACATACCATGGCACCACTGTCACCTTCTTGGCAGTTCGACTCACCCTCCTTGCGATCATGCATTGTTATCAACTCTCCCTTCGGCGTTTTTAAATTGACAGCAGCGATTGTTCCTAAACCCGGAGACGTTGCTGTACCCCATATATGTACTTCAACTCATTCAAACTCCTTTTGTTCTTCGGTAGAACATACCTTTCCAATAATCTGCACTCCTAACTCTGTTTTGAATCGTCTGTCACACTGGTTAATACAATCTTCATAAATATCAATTGAAACTATATCCACAAAAGTGTTATCGTGAATATTGTTAATTATTCCAATTTTAAATGTTCCTATATTATTACGCGCTTGTACGCAATCATACCCTATTGCTGTTGCTACGTGTCGTGAGATTAGCGCAACAAGCGTTCCAGTTGAGTGTTGCGGGAGTGAACTGCTGGGAATATATGTTGCTGCTTTGCTGCAATGAGGATTCGAAGACGTTTTGGGAAAATTCAGCGCAAATCATCCCAATGTTGCAAATCGTTGAGTTATGCCTGTTTGTGAAACTTTGTCTCCACTGGAAATGAGAGGTGTGAGTGTTCCATGTATAAAAATGAATTTTACGTTTTTGTTTTGAAAATACAGGTTTACTTTATTTTTGGTCGTATCTTTGTATTGTGTGTTTTCAATTATGACTTCAAGAAGCCCAATATTCTTAGAGCAACCAACAACGCCTTCTATTTCAAGAAGCCCTTTGATCACCTGCAATAACATAAATACATACATGTTGTATTCGCATATAATATATAAAGTAATCCGCAGTTAAAACATAAAAACTTTACCTGTTTGAATGATGAGTATTATGTTAAACTAGAGCTTTGTCACAAAAGTGACTATACTCCAGCTATGCTTCGTCATAGGCAGAGCAGCCATACCCATGGATAGGTTCAAGAGTATAAACTCTGATGTGGATGACTGCGTGTGAAAACATTGTCTTACATATCTGGACGGGATGGTAATGAAACAATAAGAGTTTAGTTACAAACTCTTGATAAATGTAGAAGTAGTTCGCTCCACAAGCAGAACACGCTATAATTCTTCCATAAAAATTGCTAAGTTCATCGGCTCATAACTCAAGAACGTGTTGATTACTGGGCATGTATGCTTCTTGCACATCTTCATTTCATCTTGATGACATATTTTTAGTTTTAATGAAATAGCTTGAACAATATACAATTATTTTGCTTAATGACACATTACTCAGTATGGATCACTGGACATAAAATGTGTCTTGCACATGAACACCTTATGATGATAACATATTGCTAGTGTTGAGAATATGTCACGTCATGCTTTGCTGCTATTTTGCGCGTTAACGTCGGCCGTCGATGACGGTGACGTCATTGTAATTATTATGATTGATTTAGAGTAAATAAAAGGATCGAACCGTTACGACGCGTAGTACTTTTTTAGCAACATTTCTCACAAATTATGGTGCCGTGACGAAAAATGACAATGAAACAAGATTTACAGAAACTATTGTTTATCCGGAATGGGAGTCGAGCAATCATCGCAC
>VMBQ01007123.1:0-48471 GCA_007657795.1 Dreissena rostriformis | reverse complement strand
CATTTGGCGTGCATCATTGTCTTATCCATATATATACTCAGACTAAGTTTCAATGAAATCCCCCAAAGCACTTCTAAGATATGGCTCCGGACACAAAAGTGCCGGATGGACAGCCGGATGGACGGCCGGACAGCCGGACGGACAACGCCAAAACAATATCCTCCGCCTCTGGCGGGGGATAATAAAAAGTCACATGTCAACTGAACATGGAAATATTTGCAACTGCTGTTGAATTTGTTTAATATAACAACAGCAGTCCCAAGACAGCGTGCTTGACTATTCTTCTGATTTGACAGAATACATACAATTTCTGTAATGCTTCTGATATTGCAAAATCATTACTATTTGTGTGACATTAATTTGTGCTGATTTTTAGGAGGTAGATCTATCCACATTTTAAGATCCTGAAGCAAAATTATTCCCAAAGTTTTTTTTAATTTATTTTTTTACAGATAGAATTCCCCAAGGCACCAAAGACATTAATATCCAACGTAATCAACACACACATTCTGTGTTTTTAAAATCCATACTATACAACTGAGAGTGCATTATTCTGAGTACACTTGACATTTCCAGTAACATTAAAGCTGTAGATTAGCGCTTATTGTTAACACCCTTCTAGCCCCGTGTGTGTATTTTTTTTTTTANTTCTGATAGGCATAATGACTAGGGCAGTCAAGTGTTTGAGCTGTCTTGACCAGGACGAAAACAAGGCATAAATTGACCTTTACAGTTCGGTGTCGGCTGAGACAAAGTTCACATAAAGCGCAGGTGTTTTCGTATATAAGATGAAATATGCTCATTAAAATGTTACTGAGATGTGATGTGGAAGAGTGTTCTGTACAGGATTTATTATATGTATTAATTTTATTCTTCATTTTTTATTACAAACTGTCTACGTAAGTGGATTTAAAAGTCGGCGTGTAAAATACAATTGCGTGCATTGTACATTGTAACGGATTGTGCGGATTGCACAGGCTAATCTGGGACGACACTTTACGCACATGCATTATGCCCAGTTTTCTCAAAATAATGCTCATATCGAAGGTTAATATTCATGCCTCAGACGTGACCTGGTTGGAATCAAAACAATTGTTTGCAAGGTAAACAGACTATTACAGTTCCCCAAAGGGGACTTTTTTTGGAATAAAAGATATATAACATTCAATTCTTTTTTGCCTTCTAAATATCTTGTTTGTGACTTAAAATAACTTAAAAAGACCAAGATGTGTGTACAATTGTATTAGTAAATTGAATATGTACTGATTGTTCTGATAAAGAAAGTGTAAACTTTCTGCGCTTCACCCAGGATTTGCCAATAATGTGGTGTGTTGCTAATGCTTGCCAATGATGGGATGTATTGCTGATACTTGCCAATGATGGGCTGTATTGCTTATGCTTGCCAATGATGGGGTGTATTGTTGATGCTTGGCCATGAGTTTTCAATCAATTACCGTGTATTGGTCATGATAAACACTATTCGTCATTCAGATGCATAGCGATTTACTTGCACTTTTCCCGTTTGGTGTTTATTCCATGTTGACCTTTATATGCGTGCATCAGTCCGCATAACGTTAGAATCAAAACAAAATTCTTCAGTTTACAGCTGTGCATTTGAACGGATCCTCTTAGAATAAACTTTCTAAACATCTATGTTTCGTAAATATAAATTATTAGTTTATGCTTTTGCTATAAATCACAAAGTTCTTTATAAACTGTAAACGTTGTTTAAAATGTATTCACGCATAGGCTAAATATTTTATATGTTATAGTACAAAATGAACATATTTTCATATACTTTCTTATGTATTCCGTTTTCTAGTAATTATGGATGTATACTACATTGTAAAGAAATGTGAAACAAATAAATGAGAAAAAAAACTTTCGCAAGTATATCGCTATGTACCTGAATGACGAATAGTTGTTATCATGACCAGTACACGGTAGTTAATCTAAAACTATTTCTTAAAATAAGCATTAAGAAGTATTATTGTCATCATATAGAGTAATTATATTTGCTGGATTTTTATTTTAAACAACCATTTCAATTTGTATGAGGCTTCTTTCAAATACAAATATATATATACACTCAAAACAGAAAATATCAATGTAGTATTAATCTGAATTAAAGATAAATTTCCGAAAAAAAAATGTATGCGTATTTTGACTTACTTTGTAAACATATGATACTTGGTAAACCTATTACGGTCACTGTAAAGGTATTGACTAAAGTTGGTTGGTTGTCATCTGTGCTTCTCTTCGAAACTGCAGTTTTGAGGCGAGTTCTAAAAGTAACGTTCACTGTAATGCTACTGTAAACGTTGTATAGTCCCATGTATAAAATAACGTGTTTGGTAGTTACGACGTCAGGTCGTCTACTTGTATTTGTTCAATGATATCCACGAGCAACGGATGTCCGTTGAAAGGTTATAATATTTATCGTTTGTGGATTAAGAGAGTATTAATTTATTCAGGGACAATGTTCTAGACAAAGGAAGCATGCATAAGTATATGCTGTCTGTGGGACAATTAAAAACTTACGTCACGGTCAGGGTATAACTCGAGTAGCAGTTGGTTTTAAGGGTAGCCTCGGCGCAGTTCAGTTTGTCCATATACATGGTAAACTGCCCATCAGGATTCTGATCCAAGCTGTTAAAATAATATGTTACGATTGAATCAATGTAAGAAAAAACATACGTATTTTCAATGCAAATGTGCATCGCCCATCATAACTTATAGCCACACTCCAAAAATGTTAAAAAAACTACGAGGAAACGTGCGTATTGAAAAAACAATTTTTCTGTAATTTCTTACAAGCAATTTTTTGTTATGCCACACATTTACAGTAAATTATGAATTTCATTTCCACCAAGCGCGTTCAAAAATATAGTTTGTACGGTAGTCGGTTACGGCTAGTCGTTTCTTGCCTATCACGATACTGATATACCGATATCGCATCCTTATTTCGTGATATCGCATCCTTTTATTGCAAATTTGCATTGTAATATCGCAACATCACTTCGTAAATTCGCACTATCTTATTTTTATTAACAAGGTAGGCAACGCGAAAATACGATTCGAAGGCATCAGATTGCGAAAACGACCTCACGATGCGAAATTAAGATATTAATATCTCGCTCTCACACCGTGGTTAAGAGTTCTCGTCGGAGCAGAGGCCAAAAACGCGATCTCCCGATATTCAATTCGAAATCTCGCTTTCCGATTTTATATGCGCATACATTTTATACTATCGCTGTTTTGACTTTCAATATAACAAGTATATAATTTCGTGACACAATAAAAACGAGTATATCAACCTGTATAATGTATAAATTACTCACAATGAGGAAATATGTGTATAAGATAGTAATGTCAATTCAATTGCGACTGAAGTGAACATTAAAGGGACTTATTTACAGTTTATCAAAATGAGAATTTTTTAACTTTTTGTCACAGATTCGAGAAAAAATGAACAATGTACATTAGTGTGCGAAATAACATTTATGCCGCAGACTTATACTGAAATACACTTTCGTTTACGAAAAATCTTCGTTAGAAATTGATCAAATTATAAAGCGTCTCAGAAGCGAATCGATTTAAAAATTTCGATTTCTTGTGATATCGTTATATTTTGTAACAAGACGTGGATGGTTATTCAAATTATAAAATAAATGGCAACCCATGTGAAGACGGATAATGTAGTTGCAAAGGCTCAACAATGACCCGAACATAAACTCTGAATTAAACACACACATACGTGAAGACGCATGGCCTAGTGGTTTCGGCGCTTGGCCTTTACTCCATGGGTCAGTGGTTCTAGCCCTGGTGTGGTTAATTTTTTATTATTATTATTCTTGTTTTTATTTGGAGCTCTTTAGTTCTGATGTTTACATTTATCAATTTAAAGCATATAATGACAAACTTCAAAACATACCAAATCTGTGATTAAGTCCCTTTAAGGCCAACTGTAAGCTTTTGGAAAACCCCAATAATACAAATCTTTGATTCGTATTGTAAATGGGAAATATTGGAAAACGCATAGACTTAAAGCATATTATAACGTAGCACATGAAAAGTGTGTAAATATTAGGTCTTACGATGACACTAATTTAATGTAAACAGATCAGAATTTTCTCGCGTAAAAAGGGAGGAACATCCGAATTTTTCGTGTAAGCTTGCATTGAGGATGTTATATATCTACAAAGAAAAATGTTAATATAATTTTTAAAAAGAGTTCTATATGTGGGGCACGAATTCTTACTAAAAAATGCTAGTGTCCCTATTACGCAGTATCCAATATTACAATACGAAACCACTGCCCGATAAAAAATTAATATTAAACAATAATGTCAGAAAAACAAGGTTTTGAAATGAAGATAATAATTGTACCTAACACAGTTATATTTGGAAAGTTGCTAAATAGAGATACCGAACTGTCTCGTCTGCGCTAATGCAACCGGACGGCAAGATATCAAATTTAATATCGTTCAAAGATCGGTATTGCGAAATTACGAAGCGAGGTTGGGAGTTTGCGATACGAAGGTTCTCAAATGCGATGCGAAATCACGATGCGATGTTGCGATGTTACGATACGAGATCGCGATATAAATAACGTGACCTTGCGTCGTGTTTCGAATTTCCGACCTTTTAAAAAACTATGGCGAGCACGCGAAATACCATGAGAAGACACGAGATTACCAGGGTATATTATATCAACATCGCGTTCTCGCATATTTATCACGCGTTCTCATACGTAATCTAGTGTTTTCGCATCTTGATTTCGCTCTTCGTATCGTGTTGTTGCTTTCTCGCCATCTATTTCCAGAGGTCGACATAGAGAAACAACTAGTGGCTCAACAGAACACCGAACTTGATGAATTTTACCAGTAGTGATGTGAATAAGTAAAGCTTGACAATATTGTTTTGGCACTTGTGAACTCCATTTGTATAAAGTTTACGCATGTAATGATTTGTGCCATGTTTTTGCATTCCGATTTGGTCGTGCGCGTTTTGCACAAGTTTAATGAGGCTTTAACAGTAAATTGAGTGAGGTTCGCTTAATTCGATAAAATCGCTTCCAGTCAAGAAATTAATTTATTCTTTTAAACGGGACATTAATATAGTTATGCATAAAAGTCAGTGTAAGGTTAATAGTGGGGTGCTATACTAGAATAAGTATTCGTTCAGCGCAAAATTACGTCAAGATAGGTAACAATTGCACACTTGAATTCGCTGTATTTATGTTAACGCTCTTGTCATAAGTTCAATGAGCTATTTTTTAAATACTAAAATAGGATAGTGATGATTATCGACACCCAATGTATGGCTGCGTTGTCAATGGCTCATGATTCCCAAACGCTTTATGACATCCATACACGCGACACCCAACAATACAACTTTCTTTGTTTAGGTATCTTAAACGCTCGTTTAAAGGTCTTTAACAAAAAGTTAATTGACCACGTGACCATATTGAAATACAGCAGACAAACCTTGTCTTAAATGACCCTTGTTGAGGGAATGTATTTTACATTTTAGACGGGTTATATGTTCATCATTATACACAGAGTAGCGCATAGATTGCTTAGCGTAGGTAGTTGTGAGGTGTGATAAATAGCAAATAACTAGTTGTATTACACATATTTGACGGCAGATGCATTTTGTTGNACTATCGCTGTGTTAACTTTCAATATTACAGGTATAGAATTTCATTTCACACTAAGTAAGTATTCGTCAACCTATATTATGTATAAATAAGTTACAATTTGGGAATTGTTTCTTATGGCAGCCTCATTACAATAAAGTTCCTTTTCATCCATGGTAAACTGCCCATCAGGATTCTGAGTGAAGCTGTTAAAATAATATGTTACGATTGAATTAATGTAATAAAAAGCATACGTATTTTCAATGCAAATGTGCATCGCCCATTATAACTTATAGCCACACTCCAAAAATGTTTCAAAAAAAAAACCTAAGTGAAAACGTGCGTACTGGAAAACAATTTTCTGTAATTTCTTACAAGCAATAGTTGGTTATGCCATACATTTACAGTAAATTATAAATTTCATTTCCACCAAGCGCGTTCAACAATATAGTTTGTACGGTGTTCGGTTAAGGCTAGTCGTTTCTTATTGATATTGATAGAACGATATCGCATCTTAATTTCGTGATATCGCATCCTTTTATCGCGAATTTGCATCGTAATATCGCAACCCCACATCGTGAATTCGCACTATCTTCTTTTTATTTACAAGGTCGGCAACGCCGAAATACGATTCGAAGGCACCAGATTTTGAAAACGACCTCACGAAATCACGATGCGAAATTAAGATATTAATATCTCGCTCTCACACCGTGGTTAAGAGTTCTCGTCGGAGCAGAGGCGATATTCAATTCGAATCTCGCTTTCCGATTTCATATGCGCATACATTTTATACTATCGCTGTTTTGACTTTCAATAAAACAAGTATATAATTTCATGACACAATAAAAACGAGTATGTCAACCTGTATAATGTATAAATTCACAGTCACAATGAGGAAATATGTGTATTAGATGGTAACGTCAATTCAATTGAATTGAACTGAATTGAACATTAAAGGGACTTGTTCACTGTTTATCAAAATGAGAATTTTTCAACTTTTTGTCACATTTTCGAAAAATAAATGAACAATGTACATCAGTGTGCGAAAAAACACTAATGCCGAAGACTGATAATGAAAATACACTTTTTTTTACGAAAAATATCGTTAGATATTGATCAAATTATATAGCGTCTCAGACGCGAAACGAATTTAAAATTTCGATTTCTTGTGTTATCGTTATATTTTGTTACAAGACGTGGATGGTTATTCAAAGTATAAAATAAATGGCAACCCGTGTGAAGACGGATAGTCAGGTCCGCACATAATGTAGTCGTAAAGGCTCAACGACGACCAGAACATAAACTTTGAATTAAACACACACATACGTGAAGACGGATGGCTTAGTGGTTTCGGCGCTTGGCTTTTACTCCATGGGTCAGTGGTTCGAGCCCTAGTGTGGTTAACTTTTTTTTTCTTTTATTCTTGTTTTTATATTGGAGCTCTTTAGTTCTGATGTTTATATTTATCAATTTAAAGCATTTAATGAAAACGTTAAAACATGCCAAAATCTGTGAACAAGTCCCTTTAAAGGCCAACTGTAAGCTTTTGGAAAACCCCAATAATACAAATCTTTGATTCGTATTGTAAGTTTCAATATTGTTACACTTATCATATGACTTAGTATTTGCTTATGAAACAATTAACTCGTCCGCTTGATAGGGACAACCGTATTGTTTTGGTGAGAGTTAATGCCCAACATATTGGGCATTCATTTACAAATTTACATTCATATTTATGGTAATTTATATATGAATGTGCATGTTATATATCTACAAAGAAAAATATTAATATAACTTTAAAAAATAATTCTTTATGTGGGGCTCAAATTCTTACTAAAAAATGCTATTGTCCTTATTAAGCAGTATCCAATATTAAAATATGTAACCACGGCTGGATAAAAATAGTATTAAACAATAATGTCAGAAAAACAAGGTTTTAAAATGAAGATAATAATTGAACCTAACACAGTCATATTTGGAAAGTTGCTTAAAAGAGATTACCGAAATGTCTCGTCTGCGCTTATGCAACCGGAAGACAAGATATCGAATTTATTATCGTCCAAAGATCGGTATTGCGAAATTACGAAGCGAGGTTGGGAGTTTGCGATACGAAGGTTCTCAAATGCGATGCGAAGTCACGATGCGATGTTGCGATGTCACGATACGAGATCGCGATCTTAATAACGTTATCTCGCGTCGTGTTTCGAATTTCCGACCGTTTAAAAAACTATGGCGAGCACGCGAAATACGATGAGAAGACACGAGATGACCAGGGTATATTTTATCAACATCGCGTTCTCGCATCGTTATCACGCGTCCTCACATCGTAATCTAGTGTTTTCGCATCGTGATTTCGCTCTTCGTATCGTGTTCTCGCTTTTTCGCCATTTGTATCCAGAGGTCGACATAGAGAAACAACTAGTGGCCTTACAGAACACTGTACTTGATGAATGTGTCAATTTTACCAATAGTGATTTGAATAATAATAAAGCTATAATATAATAATAATATAAAGCTTGACAATATTGATCTGGGGGCCGTTTCATCAAACATCGTACGACAAATTTAGAATACGATACGAATTTCAAAGAAACATTATTTTAAAAGACCGAAGCATATTTTTGCTAATTTACAGTAATATCATTTATTTCATCATTGTCTTACACATGGCTTATATCTTGCGGAGCTATTTATCAACAGCTTGTATATTTTTAGTTTTTAAATTTCAGTCGTAAATTAAGATTGTCGTACGATCTTTAATGAAACGGCCCCCTGGCACTTGTGAACTCCATTCGTATAAAGTTTACACATGTAATGATTTTTGTCATGTTTTTGCATTCGGATTTGTTCGTGCGCGTTTTGCACAAGTAAAATGAGGCTTTAAAAGTAAATTTAGTGAGGTTCGCTTAATTCGATAAAATCGCTTCCAGTCAAGAAATTAATTTATTCTTTTAAACGGGACATTAATATAGTTATGCATAATAGTCATTTGACGGTTAATATTGGGGTGCTATACTAGAATAATTATTCGTTCAGCGCAAAATTACGTCAAGATAGGTAACAATTGCACACTTGAATTCGCTGTATTTATGTTAACGATCTTGTCATAAGTACAATAAGCTATTTTTAAAATATTAAAATAGGATAGTGATGATTATCGACACCTTATGTATGGCTGCTTTGTCAATGGCTCATGATTACCGAACGCTTTATGACATCCATACACAAGACACCCAACAATACAACTTTCTTTGTATAGCTATCATAAACGTTCGTTTAAAGTTCTTCAACAAAAAGTTCATTAACCACGTGACCATATTGAAACGCAGCAGACAAGCCTTGTCTTAAATGACCCTTGTTGAGTGAATGTGTTTTACATTTAAGACGGGTTATGTGTTCATCCTTATACACGGCGTAGTGCATTGATTGCTTAGCGTAGGTAGTTGTGAGGTGTGATAAATAGCAAATAACTAGTTGTATTACAAATATTTGACGGCAGCTGCATTATGTTGCATTATCTGGAATGGTCTGATAGTTACTGTGTTGTGGTCTTGACTTATGTATGACGCGTCCGTTGTTAGAACACGATTGTAGTATTAAATGACGTGTGCAAACTATTTCTAACTGTCAATGGGCAAGTGAATGCGTCTTACTTTTACCTGTACAGTAATTGGTCCACTGTGTAATTGATCACAGAAAACGTAAATATAGAATGTTGGCATGGATTCGTCTGATTTAAATCGACTGAAGGGGGTCGTTTTGAAGGGGGTGGTCCATCCCATGTCAAGGCTCTGCTTGCTATTTATACAGAATATTATAGCGAAGTTGAAGAATATGGTAACAGATTTTGGCTGTTAGTTTTACAATATCATTGTTGGAGAGAATATATATAAGCTTATCCTCATCACCTAGATTCACAAATTCTGGCATAAGACTACTTGCTTTCTCCACCAATGGAGATCGATAACAGTCATTTATCAAACAGAATCAATATGTTATCAAAACAAAACAAACTAAACACGACAAACAGTTTTAAGATATTTTAGATAGGCCAATAAACAATAATTTATCGAAAACAATAATAACCATAAAATAAAACAATGTCGTCCAATCGAGTTATTATATAAGCTAGATTTAAATTTGAAACACACATTTCAATATTTACGATGCTTTGTTTCAATAAAAAAAAAAAGGCATTTTAAAGAAATCACGAGCCGTTTAAGTCCTACCATAATGGATACTAAATTATTGTGTTTTATAACAATATAACAAATCAATAAATAAAAAAAGTTCCAATATTGTTATTAATGATAAAAACTGAACTCCGTAGCCGCTCTTACCGGGGTTTACCGTGGTAGTCGTGGACAACGTAGTCGTCTGTGTAGTTGATGCCGCAGTAACCTGTGTAGTGGATGCCGTAGACGTCTGTGTAGTGGATGCCGCAGTGGCCTGTGTAGTGGATGCCGTAGTAGTCTGTGAATTGGTTGCTACATACGGAATGTGAATATATAACTTAGATAAAATATCGTTTATTTATGGGGACAATTTAAATTATTTTCTTTATAAATAAATTAATTAAAACAAGCTTCTTGCATCAGACCTGACAGAATGGATAGAATCAAAGCCATGTTTGCAAAGTAAATGGTCTCTTACAGTGCCCCTAAGGAGTCGATTTTTCAAAACAAATAATATAATTATATAACATTCCCTTTCATTTTGTTTGCCTTTTAAATACAAACAAACCGACGTTTTATATTGGCTGTTCATGATTTTACACAGTAACGTGCATTATCACGAAAGAAAACTTAAGTACAATTTACAAAGTTCCTGTACAGTACATTAGTTTCCAAAATGAGAATTACATCCGCTGTTTTTTCTGACACATTCATTATTAAATTTTGAAAGGGAATATCCATGCATCAGACCTGACAGAATGGATAGAATCAAAACCATGTTTGCAAAGTAAATGGACTCTTACAGTGCCTCTAAGGAGTCGATTTTTAAAAACAAATAATATTATTTAACAATAATAATAATATTTAACATTGCTATATAATTGGCGCTTATCTACATATTGAAATGTACTAATTTAAAACAAATATGCCGTCTCATATTAAATATGATATAATAGCTGGTCTGCTTACATATGATATGTGACCTTACAGTTCAATGTACCAATGTTGGGGCACATTGTTGATTCTTGCCAATGATGGGGTGTATTGTCGATGCTTGCAAATGATGATATATATTATTGATGTCTATCAACGATGGTATTATAGGTGATTGCAAATGATGGAGAGTATAGTTGATGCTTGCGAATGATGAGGTGTATCATCGCTGATTAAATCTCAACACGTTTGTAAAATGTTGATTAAATGTATATTTTAAGTTAAACAAATTTTGATTTGTGTAAATTCTTTATAACTTTATAAAGCAATTAACATACCTAATTAACACAGATTGGTTTCATGTGTTGGAGATTATTTTACACTACATGACATTAAATTAAGATTCATTTTATATCTGCAGAAAAAATGAAAACAATAATGATAAATATGTAGATAAATGCAAATTGCGATAGTTTTGCGTATCAGCTATGTTCATTGCCTTATACAATTAATACTCCAGTTATTTTGAAATGCGACACATGTAAAGAGAATCGAAGTAATTAGGACAAGAATACATGTATCTATAAATGTCAGAACAAAGATAAATAAATACATGTATTGAAATGCAGGAACAGGTTTTAATTAAATCAGTCTGTTTTAGAATTGTTTAATGAAAGCTACTGGTTTGTGAATCTTTGCTCTGTGTATCATTTTCACATGATTCGAGTTATTTCAGTTGTTAAATAAAGAAACTGTATTAATTATGATACCAGAAACACAAGTTCATTTGTATACACAAATGATAAGAGATCACCTACATTAGAAAGCTATTACATTGAAGAATATATATATATAATAAAAAAAAACTGTTGAATCTGTCAATCATTTCTTCATGAGATACAATAGTTTCACACTCAAGCCCCATTCGCGCAGAAAAAGAAGTTCCGTTTGAAGTGAAAAGGGATTGCCTGAGATTTACATTTTGTTGTTAAATATAATGTTAAGAGGATTTGATTTTGAATACGTCTTATGTCCTTAGCTAGCAAAACACTTATGGCGCGGAGGAATACATTTATGCAAAATAGAGCGAAACAATACGCCGAAGTAACGTGGTCAGTCTGTGAAAGAAATTTTGCAATCGCACTGTTTATTACATGCGGAAAGAGGAAGTGCCATTGTTCGATGATAAAATAATTTCGAAAACGTACCACAGATTATTAAGACTCACTAAATTGTAACAAGCACATTTTACACCAAATTGATAGCGTTTGCTTTTATTATCACAGTAAAAGTTATCGACATCGTTCATTGATAATTAAAGTCTTCTAATCAAAAGGAAACGTCAGCTGCAGAAACAGCAAAAAAAGTGTATAGTATCAAAAAAAAATGAACACTAAATCACTAAAAGATTTTGCCATGTTAAACTTAAATTTTCATATATTAAAAACAGTAAATGTATAATAAATTTCTTACATGACATGTGCAAACTTGCATATATATACTTGCATGTCATAGTCTGTTGTCAAAAAAATCCACGGCCGGAAGTGAAGCGAATTGTATCAAATCACTGATGCCTCGAAACGCGTATTTTAACCGCGTACACATCCAAACTTCAGGGCATGAGTTATTATTGACAATAAACTATGGCCTACAAGTATAATTGTTTCTTAATAATAATTTAATTTTAACATCTTTGTGTATATTATAGAGGTTGATAATGAACACGTCTCTTTTATTTACATGTATTTGTTGAAGATCTTTTTCACGACATACGGTTAGTAATAGTTGATGAAGGTGTGATATAGAAATCAATTATAGATAGATCGAAATATGAGACAAAACATCCCTCGTCAGTATTAAATCGAAGCAAAACATTTGTTTATATATAAGCATAATAAAACGATTGCGTTTTAATAGATAGCACTCTGAGACTTTTTGCAGATGATAACATCATCTTCAAAAATATCAACAACCTCTCCCATGCCCATAAGCTCCAGCTAGATATTGAAGCTGCTGGTCGATNATGACAACACGGTCTATCTCGACCATCCATGTCCACATTACCTACCCCGGGGTCCCACCAACATAGGCCTTGCCCACCCAAAATTGCCGTTATATGCGGCGTGGGGATACGCGTCGGCCACTGCCGCGCAAGCTCTAGTTTAATAATAATTTAATTTAACATCTTTGTGTATATTATAGAGGTTGATAATGAACACTTCTCTTTTATTTATGTGTTGCAGATTGTTTTCCACGACATATGGTTAGTTATAGTTGATGAATGTGTGATATAGAAATCCATTATAGATATATCAAAATATGACACAAAACATCCCTCAATATTCAAGTATTCAATCGAGGCAAAGCATTTGTTTACATATTAGCATAATGAAACGAGTGCGTTTTAACAGATAGCACTCTGAGACTTTTTCAGATGATAATATCATCTACAAAAATATCAACAACCTCCCCAATGCCCATAAGCTCCAGCTAGATATTGAAGCTGCTGGTCGATGGGAGCAAGACTGGTTAATGCAATTCCATCCTGATAAATGTTACATCCTAAGCATCACTCAAAATCCTATCATCTTCTCATATAAACTACATGATCACATCCTTGAAAAAGTAAATCATGCCAAATATTTTAATCTTACACTCCAAAGTAACCTCAAATGGGATAAACATATTAACTCCATCAATAATAATGCAAACCAGGCACTAGGATTTCTTCGCCGCAACCAAAAAGTTTGCTTATCGAAAGTAAAAGATCATGCTAACAAAGCAATAGTTTGGCCTAAATTAGAATACTCCTCCAGTGTCTGGGACCAACATACAAAAGCTCAAATAAATCAACTAGAAAAAGTACAGAGACGTGCAGCCAGATTCGTAACAAACAGATATCACAACACAGGCTCAGTAACTTATATGATACACACCCCCAATTGGCCCACACTTGAAACACGCAGAACAAAATTCCGTCCCATCATGCTGTATAAAATTATCCACCATGCAGTTGCCATCTCTCCTCCTGATAATCTTCTTGATTCTGTCGACCGCCGATCCAGACTCAGCAGTGACCATGGCTTTAGACACATACACACATCATAAGACTCTTATAAATTCTCATTCTACACAAGAACAGTTGCCCAATGGAACTCACTAACTCCCTATATACATGTGGCAGCCACAGTAGAAGTTTTCAAAACCCTTACTCCTCTGGCTGCCATTGTCCCCCTTATTCACCTTTAGACACTAACAATGTAAATAATGTTAAATTAACACCCAACTGAGCACCTTTGTACAGTTTTTGTTCACCCCTTAACCAATAGGCGCCGGCACTAAATCTTCATTTTAGAAGGAGTGCTGTATCGTAAGGAGATCGGAAGAAGATGTTCACAGTCTATGTTCGTTTTACCGGTACCAGAATATTAACAAAATCTTATAAGTTTAGCACCCCTGTTGAGATCAGATGAATTAAACTTTTTTTGTCTTGGGGGAACATTGAGTTGTCATTGGGATCATTCAATTTATTAAATTGATTAGATGCACGATTAATATGTTATATGAACACATGTACGAAGTGTACTTAAATTAAAAGTAATAAACCGCAATTGAATAATTTAGTAATTAATAACTTATTAACTTATAAAATGTATTGAATGAACGTCGCACATATTCCCTGTCAACAAATCTATCAAATTTTAACGTTTGATTTTTATGAGCGTTGTTACTATTTAAAAAAGCACCACAGGATATTGTCCTGTCGCACCACACTTAGGTTTTAACACAACATTGAGTATCGAATAACGTGAATTTTGTTTTATCTTTGTTGTCAGCGATCATAAAATGAAAATGGACTGCAGTGGTACCTAATTCCGTCTCCTTACCATATTCATCATCAGCCACAGAACATCTTCAACATCATTAACAACAGCAACATCAAAAACAACATAAGTCCCAAGACCATGTTCATTATCATCATAATCAACGACAATACCATGCTACCTTCATCGCCAGTATCTTTACAGTCTTCGTCGTAAAGATTTCATCGTCATAATCATCTTCACCGTCATCATATAAATATCATGTTATCACCTTTATCAGCCTTTAGGCGATATGTACATCATCTTCATGCGAGTATTAATCACATGTTTCAAAACAATAATTTCTTAACCAGACATGAGTGTTCCTGGTATTTCCATTTCTTAGAGAATGGGTATTGACCGATTAATGCAATATAAATTATCATGTGATGAGAAAAATGCTGCTGATAAATTATGACGATGGTGACAGTGAATATGTGATATGACGATCATGGTAAAATTGTTGATAATAATAATAAATATAAATGGTGACTTTAATGATTTAATGATGGGAATGATTTCTAATTAAGACAACGGCGAGGAAGGTGATGACGGCGACTATTATAATAATGATTTAACTTTCGAAATGCCCATAAGTAGACACAGACAAAGTGCGTTTCGTTTTCTTTATGTATGTTATACTTAAATGCACCGTTGTGATGTCCAAAAAAGCAAACGCACTTTGGTTTTGGCCGTTCCAAGGCGGTGACCCCACTTGGAGTGTACACTTGGAGACTTTTTTAACGCAACACTTTTCAAACTTAAAAATCTCAGTAATTAGTTAAGATTTTCGTTTAAAATTGTACATGTGATAATTTGACTACATTCTGTGCTAGCTCAGGATAACATCATTCATCAGTGACGATCGGATGCTTTAGCACGTGGGGTAGTTATTGTTTCATCTTTTGTTTGCACGTGGAAATTGGTAAACGCGATATAATTATAATGTTATTTCAATTTCATCATTCTAGATGGGTTCTTGCACAAAGAAAACTTACATTTAATTCAAAAACAATATGGCTCGTATGAACATACAGGAGTATTCANATCGACAGTGGAAGCCAAACTGTTGAATATCTCAATCATTTCTTCATGAGATACAATAGTTTCACACTCAAGCCCCATTTGCGCAGAAAAAGAAGTTCCGTTTGAAGTGAATATATTTTGCCTGCGATTTACATTTTGTTGTTAAATATAATGTTAAGAGGATTTGATTTTGAATACGTCTTATGTCCTAAGCTAGCAAAACACTTATGGCGCGGAGGAATACATTTATGCAAAATAGATCGATACAATACGCCGAAGTAACGTGGTCAATCTGTGAAAGAAATTTTGCAATCGCACTGTTTGTTACATGCGGAAAGAGGAAGTGCCATTGTTCGATGATAAAATAATTTCGCAAACGTACCACAGATTATTAAGACTCACTAAATTGTAACAAGCACATTCTACACCAAATTGATAGTGTTTGCTTTTATTATCACAGTAAAAGTTATCGACATCGTTCATTGATAATTAAAGTCTTCTAATCAAAAGGAAACGTCAGCTGCAGAAACAGCAGAAAAAGTGTATAGTATCAAAAAAAAATGAACACTAAATCACTAAAAGATTTTGCCATATTAAACTTAAATTTTCATATATTAAAAACAGTAAATGTATTATAAATTTCTTACATGACATGTGCAAACTTGCATATATATACTTGCAGGTCATAGTCTGTTGTCAAAAAATCCACGGCCGGAAGTGAAGCGCATTGTATCAAATCACTGATGCCTCGCACGCGTATTTTAACCGCGTACACATCCAAACTTCAGGGCATGAGTTATTATTGACAACAAACTATGGCCTACAAGTATAATTGTTTCTTAATAATAATTTAATTTTAACATCTTTGTGTATATTATAGAGATTACACAAAGAAAACCTACATTTAATTCAAAAACAATATGGCTCGTATGAACATACAGGATTATTCAGGAGCAAAACGGCGCAATTGGCATGTTGCAGGCTACCTACCCACCGTGCTAAAGCCTCCGATCGTCACGGATGAATGTTTTTATCCTAAGCTTGTACAGAATGTAGTCAAATGGTCACATGTATAAATGTTAGATCAAAATCTTTAATCCTGAGCTATTCAAGTTTGACAAGTGTTGCGTTAGAAAAGTCTCAAGTGTATATGTACGTCAAATCAAGCGCCGCNCCGATCGTCACGGATGAATGTTTTTATCCTGAGCTTGCACAGAATGTAGTAAAATGGTCACATGTATAAATGCTCAATCAAAATCTTCACTCCTGAGCTATTTAAGTTTGACAAGTGTTGCGTTAGAAAAGTCTCAAGTGTATATGTGCGCCAAATCAAGAGCCGCCTTTTCGGTAGTTATAGAGATCGAAAGTTTACGCGCAATCACGATTGTCATTCGGGAAATCGAAAAATATGGCGCAAAACGAAAAATGTATTTTGCGGATCGGTGTTTGCAACTCTTCACAAGTAACATCAATCTTCTTAAATGTTGTTTTATACGAGTATATCATATTTATCTGGGTTAGTTTATACTAACAAAAAAAGCTTTCCCTTTTGTTGTTTACTTTTTTTATTGACATAGTCCCTTTAATAGGAGTGCATCAGTTCAGATCACGTTAGAATCAAAACAATTTTTTTAAGTTTACAGACTTGCATAAGAACGGATACTCTTAGAATCAATGTTCGCAAGTTAATCGCTAGGCATCAGAATCAGAAAGTATTTTTATCATGAACAATACACAGTAATTAATCTAAAACTATTTCTTAAAATAAGCATTAAGAAATATTATTGTCATCATATCGAGTAATTATATTTGCTGGATTTTAATTTTAAACATCCATTTTAATTTGTATGATGCTTCGTTCCAATACAAAAATATATATACACTCAAAACAGAAAATATCAATGTAGTATGAATCTGAATTTAAGATAAATGTCCGAAAAAGAACACTTGTATGCGTATTTTGACTTACTTGGTAAACCTATGGTCACTGTAAAGGTATCAGTAAGTGTTGTGGTGCCATCTGTTATGCTGAAGCAAAATTACAAAGCACATTTATCTACACGTGATTTGGCTACTTTNAAGGTGATGACGGCGACTATTATAATGATGATTGAACTTTCGAAATGCCCATTAGTAGGCACAGACAAAGTGCGTTTCGTTTCCTATATGTATGAACTACTTAAACGCACTGTTGTGATGTCCAAAAAGCAAACGCACTTTGGTTTTGAAGACCGAAGTTTGGTTTACACCAACTGGCGGCACTACAATGCCCTCTGTTAACACAATAGCGAAGTGCTTTCTGCGGTTTGATATATAAATTACCGAAAACTGCGTGCGATACACAAAAGGCATATGTACACTTGGAGACTTTTTTAATGCAACACTTTTCAAACTTAAATCTCAGTAATTAGTTAAGATTTTCATTTAAAATTGTCCATGAGATAATTTTACTACATGCTGTGCAAGCTCAGGCTAAAATCATTCATCAGTGATGATCGGATGCTTTAGCACGTGGGTAGGTATGGTTTCATCTTTTTTTGCACGTGGAAATGGTGAAACGCGATATGATTTTAATATTATTTCAATTTCATCATTCTAGATGGGTTCGTACACAAAGAAAACCTTCAATTAATTCAAAAACAATATGGCTCGTATGAATATTCAAGAGTATTCTGGAGCAAAACGGCAATTGGTATGTTGCAGGCTACCTACCCACCGTGCTAAAGCGTCAGATCGTCACGGATGAATGCTTTTATCCTGAGCTTACACAGAATGTAGTCAAATGGTCACATCATCAAAACATATTGTGTATTACATTGACTACTTGTATTTATACAAGAAAAAGAATTTGATAGGAATATAATACCTTCACTTATTTTTTTTACATACTTAAAAATATGAAAAACATACTGTATTGCTTCATTTTAAATAAAGCTGTTAACAATCTTTAGAATGTTTCATCGGGTAAAAATGGTGTCATAATATAAAACAATAGCATAGTATAACAGTCAAACACACACAAACTTGAATTTATTATAAATCCCATTTCCAACTTCTGGCATCATTGAAAAACATCTTCATCTATAGAAAACACTCTAAAAAAAAACCATACTTCTAAAGTTAAGATAAATGTTCAATAACTGCAAAATTCCAAAAAAAATGTAAAGCCAATTGAAGGCTTATTTCATTATTCTTGGCCAAGAAAGCACATTATTTTGGAGAATATACTGTATGGCTTACTTAAACTTTACATTTATTATTCAAATTTGCAAGGAATGGTTAACAACAAAACTAGCATGTTTGACCAATGAAAGCATTGTCCACTCACCAGTGCAAGCTGTTCCATTATTTTCAGCAAATCCAACCCTACACTGACATGTGAAGCTTCCTACAGTGTTTACACATGTGGTTGTATCTACATGACAGTTGTCACTTCCCTCATCGCATTCATTAGTGTCTGAAACAAGTAAAATGTTACTATTGTTTAAGTGAATTGTTGACTTTTTGGAAAAAAAACAATTTAAACATGACATGTGTCCATACGGCACATATGCCCCCACATTCAACCTTAGTCTCAAAACTCCACTTATGTCACTTATGTCAAAAACGAGCTATTTTATTGCCAATAATGAGTGTTGACCTATACCAACATTTAAATTGCATGATGAATTACAAAGTTACAGTCTGGACGAGCAGTTTTATGGCCATATTTGATTTTTGATTGCTGATTGTTGTTAACCTTTTAGGTATGGAGTGATACACGCAACACATCATCTCAAGATGGTTAACATTGGTGCCAAGTTATTTTAAAATCTATCAATATAAATTATGGCGAAATTATGGCTTAGACAGGAATTTTCAGACAGACAGTTGGACACTTGTCCAGATGGACAGTGCGATTGCTATATGACAACTTATTCAAATGTATGCATAATATTAAAATAATCCGAATAACAAACATCAGTAAGAAAACTGTACAATATAACACTCTGTTTCTTGATAATCATCAGTCAAAAACAATTTAATAATAAAGCATATGTCATATTTTTCATCAATAATTTTGACAATATTTGCATTTACTAACATCATTTTCAACATGCTGTCAAGTTATAGAGCCTGATCGGCACAGTGATATTCAAATTCCTCTGAAGTAAATAGACAAAATATACTAGTTCAGGGCCCTCGATCTGCATTTTTAGGGCGGAATATCGGTGCCTTCCCCCATAAAAAAAGTATAGGTTTTCCACCCCCCCCCCTTTTTTTAATTCCCATTAGAAAGAATAACAATATAGTCATCATTACAATATAGTTCAATTTGAGTGTCAAATAAATTATAAAAAAAAGCAATGAATATAGTGCAAACATGAACAAATGTAGTTATTAGAGAGTAAGTAAAAAAAATCCCCCAATACTATTAGGGAAACGGCGTAAAAAATTTCCCTTCATGAGGGATGTGGGTAGCTTCCCCTGATGGCCAGAGACGGCCCTGTAATTCTTAACAAGTGTGCAGTAAATTATGTATTCCAATTTCAACAAGTTTCTTCGACCTTAACACTTTTAAAAAGCTTCTTCAACAGTGGAATAGTTTTCAGGGAAACAAATGCTCTTTAATTTCATTAGAACTGATGGCCTTTTAAAATGCATTGAATGTTTGGTGGACTGGAGCATTTTACAGTCTTATACTAACCTTTACATTTGGGAGTGATATCGAAAGTTCGATTGACTCCACACGTAAGTGTCATCTGTGACGCACCAGTGGACAGTTTAAACCCGGAATTACATAAAGCATTCAATTGATCACCATATACTGGGTTCAAGGTTCCATTAAGGTAACCATTTTCCATGACAGGCATTGCACAAGGAATTCCTGAAAAAAGACATATTAGTTAATTTAGTTGCACTTTAACATCAAGAACGTTCGAATATACCGGATATTAGGCGGACTTTAAGCTGAGAGGCATTTTAAAACGACAATACGTTATTTGGACCGTGGAATAGATCCTTTTCTTGTCGCATAGTACTACCATACTCACTAAACCATCCTTTAATCATCTTAATTTTGTTGTAGACATTACACTCCTTCACAATTACCTATTTATATTTGAGCAACTTTAATTCTACTCAATTTTATGCTCCAATCAGAAGTTATATTTGGCCCTAGATTTGCAATATGACATCTTTATACCATCCATAGCAGTAAGATCTTAGGTTTATTTTACTCTTATATATTTTGTGTAAAATTAAAACCGCTATTTGAATTTGAAAACTTGAACAACATTCTCATTTGTAGTAGTGAAATATGTTCATAAAGTTTTAGCTGTTATCGTGGAATTGTATTTTAGAATATGTATAGTCTCTTATAAATCAATTATGAGTGGCATTAATGTGCTGTGTTTTAAATTTACTTTGTATATGTTTTACTATGTACATGATGATGAGACTCTAATAAACTGTCCTGATGAGAACGGATCCTCTTAGAATCAATTTTCGCAAGTTAATCGCTAGGAATCAGAATGATAAAGTATTGTTATCATGAACAATACACAGTAATTAATCTAAAACTATTTCTTAAAATAAGCATTAAGAAATATTATTGTCATCATATCGAGTAATTATATGTGCTTGATTTTAATTTTAAACAACCATGTCAATTTGTATGATTCAATACAATAATATATATACACTCAAAACAGAAAATATCAATGTAGTATTAATCTGAATTTAAAAAAACTGTCCGAAAAAAAACACTTGTATGCGTATTTTGACTTACTTGATAAACCTATGATGGTCACTGTAAAGGTATCGACCAAAGATGGTTGGACGCCATCTGTTATGCTGAAACAAAATTACAAAGCACATTTATCTACAGGTGATTTGGCTTCTTTTCGGTATATCAGTTTTGAAGCGAGTTCTCAAAGTAACGTTCACTGTAAGCTACTGTAAACGTTGTATAGTCCCAAAAATAAAATAACGTGTTTGGTAGAGTAACAACGTTAGATCATGTACTAGTATTGTATTAATGACACACACGAGAAACCGATGTCCGTTGAAAGGTTATAATAGTAAACGTTTGTGGATAAAATGAGTATTAATTTATTAAGGGACAATGTTCTGGATAAAGGAAGCATTCATAAGTATATACTGTATGTGGGACAATTCAAAACTTACGTCACGCTCAGGGTATAACTCGAGTGGCCGTTGGTTCTAAGGGTAGCCTCTGAACAGTACAGTTTGTCATCAGACATGATAAACTGCCCATTAGGATTCTGAGTGAAGCTGTTAAAATAATATGTTACAATTGAATTAATGTAAGAAAAAGCATACGTATTTTCAACGCAAATGTGCATCGTGCATCATAACTTATAGCCAAACTCCAAAAATGTTTGAATAAAAAAAACTAAGAGAAATCGTGCGTATTGAAAAAAACTATTTTCTGTAATTTCTTACAAGCAATAGTTGGTTATGCCACACATTTACAGTAAATTATATATTTCATTCACATAAAGCGCGTTCAACAATATAGTTTGTACGGTGTTCGGTTAAGGCTAGTAGTTTTTGGCCTTGTATTACCTATCCCGATTTTGATATACCGATATCGCATCTTAATCTCGTGATATCGCAACCTTTTATCGCAAATTTGCTTTGTTATATCGCAACCTCACAGCGTGAATTCGCACTATGTTCTTTTTATTAACAAGGTCGGCAACGCGAAAATACGATTCGAAGGCACCAGATTTCGAAAACGACATCACGAAATCACGATGCGAAATTAAGATATTTATATCTCGCTCTCACACCGTGGTAAAGAGTTCTCGTCGGAGCAGAGGCCGAAAACGCGATCTCGCGATATCCAATTCGAAATCTCGCTTTCCGATTTCATATGCGCATACATTTTATACTATCGCTGTCTTGCCTTTCAATATAACTTATATAGTAGTATATAGTATATAATTTCATGACACAATAAAAACGAGTACGTCAACCTGTAAAATGTATAAAGTCACAATGAGGGAATATGTGTACAAGATGGTAACGTCAATTCAATTGCGACTGAATTGAACATTAAAGGGACTTGTTCACAGTTTATCAAAATGAGAATTTTTCGGCTTTTTGTCACAGATTCGAGAAATAAATGAACATTTTTATCAATTTAAAGCATATAATGACAAACTTCAAAACATGCCAAAATCTGTGAACAAGTCCCTTTAAAGGCCAACTGTCAGCTTTTGAAAAAACCCCAATAATACAAATCTTTGATTCGTATTGTAAATGGGAAGTACATGAAAAGTGTGTAAATAGTCGGTCTAACGATGAGACCAATTTAATTCAAACAGAGCAGAATTTTCTCGCGTTATAGGAGGAACATCCGAATTTTTCTTGTAAGCTTGCATTGAGGATGGCTTTCAATTACTTCAATTGCAATCATATCTTTAATGAAGTAAAAAATACAATAATATAAATGATAATATGTATTTAAGTATAACATTTATTTAGATTATTTATAAAGTATTTATGAGAAACTAGTCAACGAGAATCATACTGTGAAAAAAACTAACCTTCAACACATAGTATTCGGTTTTTGAGCCATACATTGATCCATTACACCACAACGTTGAATTGTACCTGTTGTGCTGATGTGTTGTGTTTATTGATGTCCTCGTTTTTTTTTCGTTTTTTTTTCTCTTTACACGGGGATACATTAACGATCATTGTTTTGCACAGTCAATTCACCACAACCCTCATCCGCCGTATTGCCGCACTAGCTTGTCGTATTTGAATTGGACGCGGAATATAAATATCAGTGCATGAATAAACATAGATAACAAAGTCACATTTCCTAACCTCTTTTACTTCTGTTTTCAGCCTTCCCATATCAAACGCATCAGAATAATATTTCCTTGTCCTGGATTACCGGCTATAACTTAAGTTTCAATATTGTTACACATATCATTTGACTTAGTATTTGCTTATGATACAATTCACTCGTCCGCTTGATAGGGACAACCGTATTGTTTTGGTAAGAGTTAATGCCCAACATATTGGGCATTCTTTTAAAAATCTACATTCATATTTATGGAATTTTTTATATAAATGTGCATGATATATATCAACAAAGAATAAAGTGTTAATATAATTTTTAAAAAGAATTCTTAATGTGGTGCTCGAATTCTTACTAAAAAATGCAAGTGTCCCTATTAAGCAGTATCCAATATTAAAATACGTAACCACAGCTGGATAAAAATAGTATTAAACAATAATGTCAGAAAAACAAGGTTTCGAAATGAAGATAATAATTGTACCTAACACAGTTATATTTGGAAAGTTGCTAAATAGTGATTACCGAACTGTCTCGTCTGCGCTTATGCAACCGGAAGGCAAGATATCGAATTAAATATCGTTCAAAGATCGGTATTGCAAAATTACGAAGCGAGGTTGAGAGTTTGCGATACGAAGGTTCTCAAATGCGATGCGAAGTCACGATGCGATGTTGCGATGTTACGATACGAGATCGCGATATTAATAACGTGATCTGGCGTCGTGTTTCGAATTTCCAACCTTTTAAAAAACTATTGCGAGCAGGCGAAATACGATGAGAGGACACGAGATTACCAGGTTATATTATATCATTATCGCGTTCTCGCATCGTTATCACGCGTTCTCACATCGTAATCTAGTGTCTTCGCATCGTGATTTCGCTCTTCGTATCGTGTTCTCGCTTTCTCGCTTTCTCGCTATTTATTTCCAGAGGTCGACATAGAGAAACAACTAGTGGCCTAACAGAACACCGTACTTGATGAAATTGTGTCAATTTTACCAATAGTGAATTGAATAAGTAAAGCTTGACAATATTTATTTGGCACTTGTGAACTCCATTCGTATAAAGTTTACGCATTTAATGATTTGTGTCATGTTTTTTGCATTCGGATTTGTTCGTGCGCGTTTTGCACAAGTTTAATGAGGCTTTAACAGTAAATGTAGTGAGGTTCGCTTAAATCGATAAAATCCACGGTGCCTATATCAGTGACTTTTTAAGATCTGTGTTTGGAGAATAAAGCGCGACCCACATAAAAATTTTAAGGATGTCTTTTTAAATATTTCTGCATTTTAATGGGATAAAGTGGAGAGCCCGCTCATTCGTAAGAGTGTTCTTTATGTATCACGATTTGTTTTTAACAAATAAGTATTTTGTCAGTAAAGTGCAACCGCGCGTTTGTAATATGAGGTACCCACGCGTATCCGACATTTTTCTAACCGTTCAAACGCGCGGTTGCACTTTACTGAAAAAAATACTTATTTGTTTTTAAAATCATGATACATATGGAAAACTCTTACGAATGAGCGGACTCTCCACTTAATCCCATTAAAAATGGTGAAATATTAAAAAAGATACCCTTAAAAATGTTATCTGAGTCGCGCTTTATTCCCCCAACACAGATCTTAAAAAGTCACGTAGTAAAGGCACCATGAAATCGCCCCCAGTCAAGAAATAAATTTATTCTTTTCAACGGGACATTGATATAGTTATGCATACAAGTCAGTGTAAGGTTAATAGTGGGGTGCAATACTAGAATAATTATTTGTTCAGCGCAAAATTACGTCAAGATAGGTAACTATTGCACACTTGAATTCGCCGTATTTATGTTAACGCTCTTGTCATAAGTACAATGAGCTACAGTATTTACAATACTAAAATAGGATAGTGATGATTATCGACACCCAATGTATGGTGCTTTGTCAATGGCTCATGATTCCCGAACGCTTTATGACATTCATACACAAGACACACAACAATACAACTTTCTTTGTATAACTGCCATAAACGCTCGTTTAAAGTTCTTTAACAAAAAGTTCATTAACCACGTGATATTGAAACACAGCAGACAAGCCTTGTCTTAAATGACCAGTGTTGAGTGAATGTGTTTTACATTTTAGACGGGTTATATGTTCATCCTTATACACGGCGTAGCGCATTGAATGCTTAGCGAAGGTAGTTCGAAGTTCGAAGGTGTGATAAATAGCAAATAACTAGTTGTATTACAAATATTTGACGGCAGATGCATTTTGTTGCATTATATGGAATGGTCTGAGGGTTACTGTGTTGTGGTCTCTACTTATGTATGACTCGTCCGGTGTTAGAACATGATTGTAGTTTTAAATGACGTGTGTAACTTGTCCTAATTGTCAATGGGCCATTGAATGCGTCTTAGTTTTACTTGAACTGTAATCCTTCCTCGGCAGGGGAACATGCGTATACGGGAGCTTACCGCATTTAAGTGAGGTTACGGGAGCAAAACTTCAAAGATGGCGTCGTTTTCGTGTTTTTCGTGAAGGAGTAGCGGATATTTTCACCCGGTAAGCCAGTTTATATTTANATTATAAGTCTAGTTTCCACAATATTTGTCTTACATGTTTCTTTCGGTAAGTCAAATATATGACACGTGGATATATATTGTTAAGTTAAGTACAGATGTTAGTGATAGCAGTTGCCCATGATATCAGTCTTACATTTTCGTTTTCGGTAAGGCATATATATCTATGGTACTCTTAATGTTTATTCTATAGATGATACTATATCATCTGTGATAGATATATAAGCAATGCAAACTAAATGATTAAACTGTATTAGTTTCTGTATGTAAAGGTTTCTTTGCGTTTGGTTATTTTACTTGTTTTCGTAATAGTAAAAGGAAACTAAATTATAAACATATCAGGATTTCAAATCGGCATGTAATATTTCTCAGATAATTTAGCTTGGCATTTTTGAGTGTACTCGTCTATCAGCATGAGTCAAATCTATGTAGATGCACATGTGAAGTGTATGTTTTGAAATCTTGTTCTCATTGTGATCTTCTCCAAATGTTGTAAACATACAACTACAACTTTTGCTTAAACTTTGTATTCTTGTCTACACTGTACGTCAATACTTGTATTGTATATATGTCCTCGTGGGCTTAAATGCCTATTGGAATGAAATAAACTGTCTGTCTGTCTGTCTGTTCATCATTATACACTGCGTAGCGTATTGATTGCTTAGCGTAGGTATGAGTGAGGTGTGATAAATGGCAAATAACTAGTTGTGTTACAAATATTTGACGGCAGATGCATTTTGTTGCATTATCTGGAATGGTCTGATAGTTACTGTGTTGTGGTCTCTACTTATGTATGACGCGTCCGGTGTAAGAACACGATTGTAGTATTAAATGACGTGTGTAACTTGTCCTAACTGCCAATGGGCCATTGAATGCGTCTTAGTTTTACCTGAACTGTAGTGAGTCCTCGGCGTCAACCACAGAAAACGTATATATAGAATTGCCGCATGGAATGCTCTGAGTTAAATCGACTGCAATCGTTTGTTTTGAAGGGGGTGTTCCTTCCCATGTCATGGCTCCGTCCGCCAAATTTTCCAAAGCTAAACAACATCAACCAATTGAGAACATATATTCAATATGAATTAAATAAAACATATTCATAATAGAACAACAAACTGGTTTTATTCACGAAATCCGCTTTTTAAAAGCACACATTCCTGGATATAAACTTGCGACATGGATGGGTATTGATAAGTTCTTTTTATTCAATTACGGATATTTTAATCGGTACACATTTTAAATTGTAAACATATATATCTTTACATTTCAGATAGACACAAAAATACCTTTTAAAGTGTGTGTATCGTCAGTTAAAGCATTTTGATTTACTTCACAAACGGGACACGTACACATGTTGCCGTTCTGTGGGTATATTACATAAAATACCTAATGTTAGTGTTTAATTCATGTAAGTAGAACCAAAAAAACGAAACATAACAACACCGAAGAAAATTCGATTGCATTCGATTTAACATAAAAAATAAACATCGGACAGCAGCTATACTCGTATATTTTATATATACATTGCGGCATTCGGTTTCATCATTTTGACAGGGACCTGCTAGTTCATTATCTGTATCATTTGTAACTTCAATAAACAGCAACAACGTGAGATTGGGGCGTGGCAAACACACGTACACGTCTAATTTAAAAAGTTATTTGAACGTCCGCGAAATTTTAACCAAACAAATGCAACAACTTTAAATATGATTTATCACTGATCGTCCCGTATAAACTCCGCCGCCACTTCCATATCATTGGAAAAAGTACCCCTCCCATAGTTATGTTTTCTTTAAAAAAAAACAAGGTCAATTCAATAATCAGATCTTACATGGGCTCTTTATCCCGATCCAATCGTCGGCCAATAAGTCATAGATCATGTGACTGACTATAAGCGATACTTATAAGAGCCTCCGTACTTGTAGAGATCACTTATTAAGAAGGACAAAACGTTAAAGGCAATTGTTTGCAATCAATACGAGAACAATATCTTTTCGTTTTTGGACATCTTATAAACGATTTGAAAGTCGTGGTCTGTATGTTAATGCAAAAACATTAATTATGTTTTTATAAATATAACGCTATATGATTTGTTCTCATATTTGCCTATTTGGTATCTTCGAGAAATGTCATAGATTCTAAACAAACGTGAAAATCATACACAGACACGCGAAATACCACCGATTGTAAACAAATATTGATTAGTTTTTGTATAATCATCCATAGAAAAGGATAGATTATAAAAGCGTTTGCATTAATTTTCATACGTGTACCATGGATGTGTCATGATAAAATAACCTTCCCGGATTTCGAGTACCGACTGAGGTAAGTCATTCAATTTTATGTTAAAATGATTTCAAAAACTGTTTCTTCAATTATAAAAAAATCAGGCAAAAGTAAATTATTTACCTTTGATGTTCGTGTAAAAACTTTTCCAATTAATTTCACCTTATTTAAATGTTCATTTAGAAAGAACAATTAAATCAATGTTTATAGAACATGTTTATATAAAGTGTGTTTTATTGTATTTTACAAACGTTTGACATATGATTAGTCAGAGGTTTTAATATTATGCAAAAAAAATGTGTCGTGTTCTGAGAAAACTGGGCATAATGCATGTGCGAANGTCAGTTAAAGCATTTTGATTTACTTCACAAACGGGACACGTACACATGTTGCCGTTCTGTGGGTATATTACATAAAATACCCAATGTTAGTGTTTAATTCATGTAAGTAGAACCTAAAAAACGAAACATAACAACACCGAAGAAAATTCGATTCCATTCGATTTAACATAAAATATTAACCTCGGACAGCAGCTATACTCGTATATTTTATATACATTGCGGCATTCGGTTTCATCATTTTGACAGGGACCTGCTAGTTCATTATCTGTATCATTTGTAACTTCAATAAACAGCAACAACGTGAGATTGAGGCGTGGCAAACACACGTACACGTCTAATTTAAAAAGTTAAGTGAACGTCCGCGAAATTTTAACCAAACAAATGCAACAACTTTAAATATGATTAAAACTGATCGTCCCGTATAAACTCCGCCGCCCCTTCCATATCATTGGAAAAAGTACCCCTCCCATAGTTATGTTTTCTTTAAATAAAACAAGGTAAATTCAATAATCAGACCTTACATGGGCTCTTTATCCCGATCCAATCGTCGGCCAATAAGTCATAGATCATGTGACTGACTATAAGCGATACTTATAAGAGCCTCCGTACTTGTAGAGATCACTTATTAAGAAGGACAAAACGTTAAAGGCAATTGTTTGCAATCTATATATATATATACGACCATACATATTACAAGTACGTAATTGCACCATTAAATTACTTATAAACACGTACAAATTGCGTGTTAATTTGTAACGATCTCTGAAACATTTTGTAATGCGATATATAAAAATTGCGAAATAAAATAATCGCCGCTCCTATTTTGAAAAGATGCCGACGCCCGTGTTTTCCCTTTTTATAGCAGGAACTACCCATACATAAAATTAAAATGTACCTAAAATGAGGACCCATGACCACCAAAGACGAAGGGCCATGATCCCGGAACTGAAAAATAAAACACCATGAGCTAGTGTTAAATAATCAAGTGCGTGGTATATAGAATGTAAGTAAATCAGTTGTGTGTTTGTTTTCCTTGTTTGCGTTGTACGCGTTTTTGTTGGGATTTCGTTGTTATAATATCAGTAACATTATTCTTCCACGTCGTATGGAGATACAAATGCACAACATTATAATAATTTCTACTATGCAAACATAGAGTGCTTAGTTTTGATTAACATAAACATTGAAAAATGATATTTGTAGAAATGTATGTGCGTATGAAAACATATTTTCTAATCCAAAGAACGTATATCAATTCTTAAACGTCTATTTATAGTTTGCGTAAGTAATATGCGTTAATTTCATGAAGTTTATATACAACCCTTAATATGTACACTTTAATAAATTCAAAAAAGTAATCGATATTAACATATTTTCATTTTAATATGACATTCACATAATTATTTTAGTACTGTTGTACAATTCGTTTCAACGGTTCAATAAATAATTGCAAGAGTATATAACTGTGTAACCCCCAAATACAAGAAGAGCTGAACATATAACAATAAGTATAAAAAACATAAGTATTAGAGTAAATATAAAGATGGTGTATAAAATTTAAAATAATTTACAAATGAACTGTTACCTGAAAATAAAATCCTAAACTGTTATCCAAAATCACTGTTAGTAAACTAACTGCTTCACTCACTCTTGGTTATGTGAAATTATGTCGATTTCATTGAAAACACCCGGCGTGAAATTGGATACGACACGAAGCGATGAATACATAAGTGGTTTCGTCAACGAATTGTTAACTATCAAGATATTAAAAATAAAGTCCCTCAAGCTTTATGATCTTTTGAAAGAAAATTTTAACATTAAAACCGTGTTTGTTCGTTAAATCATTCTTTCTTTGAAAATAACAGTCACAATAACCATGAGTGAACAGCCAAAAGATTTAAGCCAAAAAGCAAATTGTTCGTTTTATTTAACGTTTCAGTGGTAAAATCCCACAGTTTAGCAAACTTAAATTACCGTGCATGTCTGTAAGGTATACTTTTTACTTGTTTCTCTTTTTTCTCTGTGAATCGCGAAAATAATGTGAAAGTTTCCTTATTTTCTCAGAAGATTTTTTTTTTGTTTTTTTGCATTTGGTGCGTATTGTTTTGCTATCACTTGCTATTGTATGATTAGCGAAACAAAAAAGTAGTACCCAAACATATGCTAACCAATAACTCTCTTCGCATGCCGTTTCTACGCCCCACACCCTACCANAAATCAAGGCCCTGTTTTGGGGGCATATGTCTCCGACCGCGGATCTCTTGTTCATTGTTGGTTTCATCAGTATTTGAACAATCTTCGTCATCACCATCGATATCATCAATCTCCAACTCAGTTGTTGGTGGATTTATTGTGTCTGGTCGATGTCAGAGAAGACCAAAGGAATTTCAGAAAGACCTCATTTTTGGTTTTCCTGTCAGAACAGTGGGCGAGAAATGAATACGCGCCATTTTAAAGGATCGTTCTCTCTATTTTGGGCTTGAAGACGAATGTTACAGGTTCACGTCAGACCAGAAAAAAGTTAGTCGCATTAAAATAGGCGATTTGGCATGTACACACGAAGAAACAGACACACGTATTATCTGGCACCTTCATCACATTGCGCAACAGTCGGAAGACTCACAAAATGTAGTCATACGCTGTAGTGACACCGATGTTTTGGTTATCCTTTTGAACTATGTAGGAAAGTATTCATTGAATGTATGGATGGATGTTGGACTCAGTAGCAGTAACAACAGGAGATATATAGAAGTCAAGCAGCTTGAATCCGTTTTTGGGCACAGTATGTGTGATGCCTTTCCTGCAGTGCATGCTTTTACAGGCTGCGATTGCACTGCAGCATTTCCGCAAGGGAAAGGTTAGGCCATTCTCTATTGTCCAGAAGTCTACATTATTCCTGAAAGCAGTTGCGGCCCTCAGAGAAAGTCAGGATGTTACACCAGAAACAGAGAGTGCTATTGAGTAATATGTTTGTGCGATGTATGGGAAACTAGGATTATGTGATGTTGAAAGTGTCAGATACTCTTCCGAACAAAGTTTGCACAAACTGATGAAGCACAGCCACTCGGTAAAATTAAAGGAAGATGAATATGGAAATGTTTGCTTTGAGTCATGTGATAGATTTATTATGTACACATACTTAGTTCATTACAAAACCGGATGACAAAATTATTTCAGAAATCAGCAGTTTTGTGTTTGATCTCGTTTATTGTTCCTGAAATCTCACTAAAAGTCGTCATTCAAAAATGTTCATGATTGAATTAAATCAGGAGACCCTTTTGTGTGTTTTTAATACAATAGTTAGACATTTATGTTGAAAAGTATTTCAGAAGAGTAAACATTCGAGGAACTAAAACCTGAAAAATGGACTAAAACAGCTAAAATAGTTAACATTTAGTGGTTTTTAAACATCCAAAACTGTAAAAAAAATAGTGGTTTAACCTAAAATCACACTGCTATCATAGTATTGTTTGTTTAGAGTGATCTTATATGCAATTGTATATATGCGAACAATATTTGATTATTATAGTGCTCACATGTCTTATAAATCTAATTAAATCAAATTATTCCAGAAATCAACAGTTGTGTGTGTGATTTTATTCATTTTCCCCCAAAATCACTAATAGATGTTGATAAAAAAAGTCGTTGTTGGAATGAAACAAGGAGGCCGTATGTGTGTTTTTAAAACACTAATTAGACAAATATGTTGGAAATTGTTAACTTGGTAAAAAGAATTCGCAGAATTAAAAATTGAAAAATTGGCAAAACTAAAAAAAAATGCAAAATTTGGTGGTTTTTAACTCTCTTTTTTTTTAATACATGGATTTTTTCATTATTTTCTTTTACTGAATTATCAGAAAGGTTTATGATACCTATTTAATACCCCAAAACTGAAAGCCTAGGTTAATTCCCATGACTGAAAATGTCTATTTATTTAATTATTCCAGAAATCAGCAGGAAAACTTACGATTTTGAGTGATTTTACCCAAAAAATCATAGATATGCACGGCTGTGACACTTAAGAAATGGATACCATATGCAATTGTATATATGCGAACAATATTTGATTAGTATAATGATCACATGTCTTATAAATCTAATTAAATCAAATTATTCCAGAAATCAGCAGTTTTGTGTGTGATTTTATTCATTTCCCCCCAAAATCACTAATAGATGGTGATCATAAAAAGTCGTTGTTGGAATGAAACAAGGAGACCCTATGTGTGTTTTTAAAAGACTAATTAGACAAATATGTTGAAAATTGTTAACTTGGTAAAATGAATTCGCAGAACTTAAAATGGAAAAATGGGCATATTCGGCTAAAAAAAATGAGAAATTTGGTGGTTTTTAACCTTTTTTTAAATAAATACCTGGAATTTTTATTTTTTTTCACTGAATTATCGGAAAGGTTTCTGATACCTATTTTAAAATCCTAAAACGGAAACCCTGGGTTAATTCGCATGACTGAAAAGCTGCTTTAATTTAATTATTCCAGAAATCAGCAGAAAAACTTTCGATTTTGAGTGATTTTACCCAAAAAATCATAGATATGCACGGCTGAGACACTTAAGAAATGGGTTTTCTGGAAGGATATAAAATACCCTTTTCAAATACTAAAAAAATAATCTTGGCCTCAAAACTTGCAATAAACACCCATGGGCTCTCGGACTACATGTCTCTTGCTTGTATGTTAATGGTACAGAAAGAGGGCACAGGTATAATGATGATAATAATTCATAATAAATAAGATGGTTTGCTCGGTAACGCATGATTCAATGGATATGTTTAATATAACCACTTATATTCCTGATTCGGTAACGATCTGCAATTAAATGAGCGTCGCTCTGCGAAAAAGGGGCTTAATGTGTGTGCGTAAAGTGTCGTCCCAGAATAGCCTGTGTAGTTCGCACGGGCTAATCAGGGCCGACACTTCCGCTTTTATTGTATGTTGCGTTTAAAGGAAGACTCTTACAGGCGACAATCCTGTTTAGGCGGAAAGTGTCGTCCCTTATTAGCATGTGTGGATTGCACAGGCTAAACTGGGACGACACTTTACGTACAGGCATTAAGCCCCGTTTTCTCAGAGCGCGACTCAAATGTAATAGAATGTTCGAATAGATTGTCTTCAAATCATTTGTCAAACAAACATCGTCTTTCATTCGCTTTTTCTCAACCAATTTATCAAACGAGTCACTGACTACAAAAGAAATTACTTTTGGGTGGCTTATAAATGTCTCCAAGTACATTGCAAAAAAACAAATATCAGTACAAACATGTTTACGGTTGACTTTAAACCAGTGTATTAATAATGTTTGTCAAACTACTAGTGCGTTAAGGCTATGTAAATTTTGATTTTGATTTAATTTATTCACGTTGAATGCGAGCGTTTAGAACGGGTGTGGCGACATAAGATACGCTTGTGATCATTAATTTTGTAATCATGTGCTCTTTATACCAAACATAAATATATACAAAACACATTGCCTGTGATGAGAAATCAAACACATAATTCTCTCCAAACCCACCAATATGCATGCAACATTAAAACGGTTGTGGGAAATATTATTTATTTATTTTAATTGATAATTCTACGTTTGGAGATATGTCGTTCTCAGATTTAAACGGCGAAAGCATCCCTTTATCAGATAGAATCTAACATGATTCCGGCAGAAGACCAAAAAATGACATTCATTTTATGAAACAAAAGTTATATGAAGATGTCACCAGTCGACAGGTTTATATTGATTTGACATAACTTTATACGTAATACTTATTTCCGATGAGATTAATTGACATCATATGGGGCAAAATAGATGGATATATGTCATATTTTGAATAAATGTTTCTTCAATTACAATCAAGAGCCATCAAACAACACTTCATGTGAGTCACAATAGTTTGGTATGGCCACATTATAAGATTTTGGGGTTTATAATTTTGTCAGATAACAAATTTAATGACTACCGGAGTCACTCGGCATGACGGTTATAAGTAGAATGATTTAATATTAAAATCGTTGAGCAATGAAATCCTGTTAAGCATTGACGCAAAGCTTCCCTGACGTTTGTGCACACTGAACTATACAACGCCTCGGCGCTCATAAACTTTGTAATCACTGCACTATGGCTACGCTTCGTGACATTTGACAAGTATCTTGCAGCGATGAATTATTATGCAGAGTTAAAAAGAAAAATTCAAACATAGTCAGCAATATTTGTAAATAAATTATATTATTTAATTATTAAATCTTAAAGAGACGTGTTCACTGGTTGGGAATATGAACGTACTCAAAATTGTCAGTTATTAAAAAATCCATTATCTTAAAAAAGCTTTCCTTTACTGACTAAGTATCAATAGAAATTGGCAGTATAATAAATATTCTCATCGATCATTTGGCAAAGACCTGTTTTACGTACATGGCGTTCAAAATACAGAATAAATATCACAAGTCTGAGTGCTGCAGAGGAAGCCCATTAGATTTTCCCCTAAAAATCCCAGTTTAGAATCTTTAAAGTTAAAGGGTATATGCCAAATACGCAGCTTAACCTTGCACCGGAAAGAGTGATTGGTGGTATATGGTTGTCTTTAAGTAAATTNATGTTGCAATTCAAGTCTATTAAATTTTCCCTTTAACCACAAAGCGCTACGCACTTCAGAACAGGTATGGGTTGATCGCGATGTTATCAACATATGACACAAATGTAACTCGCCCATTAGATTTTCCCCTAAAAATCCCGGTTTAAAATCTTTAAAGTTAAAGGGTATATGCCAAATACGCAGCTAAACCTTGCACCGGCCAGAGTGATTGGTGGTATATGGTTGTCTTTAAGTAAATTGACGTAGGAACCGATATTTCTCTCTTTAAGCACATGGTGGAATGTGGGCGTGTCAGGTTGTTATACGGTGTGGAACGTATACCGTGCCGAATACGTACGTGATGATATCACATAGCCGTATATAGAGCATGTTTAAAATTCATTTGTGTAGTCTACGTTGGAATACGTACGCACCGTCCAATGTTGCTATGCTGCGGCAGGTGCGTTACGGCCTAATTGAACTAAACTCGGGAGATTTCAGTATAGAATAACGCAAAGCAAAATAAAATTTTAAAGTGATATCAATACTTTAGGAAATTAGACCAACACCCCAAGGAACATATGTGTGAATTTACTATACAGAAGTACTAATATTTAACGTCCGAAAAAGAAAGTTGGCGTTCATTAATATGTCGCCGGCCAACAGAAGAAAACAACTACAGGTAAAATCTAAAGTAATATTAATGCCCTGACACAAGTTTTAATGGAAATATTTGGGTGATCAGGTTTAACAAACTTAAAGATAATAAACCATGAGACACGTAAATATGTTTACGTCCTCATCATTTCAGATAAAATCAGTCTCAACGGTGTGACTTCAGCTGGATGGTTTAATTACAAACTTGCTACTTATTATGTGGAAACATCATAAAAGTTGAAATTTTATCTTATAAATCTATAGCTTTCAACTTGAATAACGGGATTCAAGCTAGAAAAAAGAAGCAATGTAATAAAAGAAAAATGGTTTGCTACATTTCAAAACAGCGGCATAAATCAATGTAATGTTGTCAAAATATAAAACAACTTAATTTAATTTAATTAGGTTTTATAGAACAAGTCGGCCATCATGATACAGCATATTTTATACTGACGGTATACAATTTCAAAGGCAAAACAGCAATGTGTGCGCATTCCAGATATTGAAACTTGTTAAGGTAACGCACACTGCGATTGATCTGTGCATGGCGACCAGGCACTTGTATTGCGTATAGCGAGCCCCATAAACATTCCATAGCTGACCCGGCTTATTCTAACGACACGGGTGTGTATATACTAGGTTGCTATTAGCAACGCGTCAAGCTCGTTGTCAATAATTTGCAATTACAGTTTTAGGCTAGTTTTAATGATAAAGGAACAACGCCAAGACGCTGCATCTTGTCCATATTTAGTGCATTGACTTATATGTATGACGTTGTCATTTGAGTTATACCTGCATGTCTTGCGCTCGACACATTGACTCCAATTGTTGGGCATGTTTGTTCTTACAATTCTGATATATCACGCAGTTGTGAAGCTTCAGTCGACACAGGCTTTATAATATCCATGATTAATGATTGTGGGACAGTCAACCGGTTGTATGCCCAAATTTGACCTCTGAATCTTAGTATGACCTTGACCAGTGGCCAAGTGACACAATTATTACATGCTCGTCGTCTCTGCATGGTTGATATTTGTGGCAAGTTATTTAAAATATTCATGATGGTCGTGTAAGCGACTGTTTTACAACAATCGGGATCGACATAAATACAAAAATTGTACTCGTGTTTGTTTGTTGTTGTTTTTTTTTCTCTCAAAACCATGGTATTTGTACGTATTTGAAATGAGCTCGTGTCGTGACTTGAGTCAAACATTAGCATACACCTAAACAATGCGATGTATGCGGCTATCATTTGAGAGACGATAACATAATAGTTGGTGGTAAGAAATCATTTTGTAAGCGGGCGTGTTTCACATCCGTTATTCTTCTTTAAGTTCATTTGTAATGATTTGACAAACACATTGCTTTTGTAAAGATAAAGTTATGACTTAAATACCATCTGTTTTGAGAAAAAATATGCTTCTTGTCGTTTATTTTAGGGGACAACGGTTGTATACAATATCAAATAAGTATTGTTTTGCAACCCCAACAACATGNCACACACACACACACACACATAAGATTAACGTATTAAATAAATATAAACCGAGAAAAGTACAATACTTTGCGCTTAAAAATTGTTATATTGTTTTGTTATTGATATTTTCAAAAATATATAAAATGCATATTTTACCATATTCATAATTCGTCATTTACACGTGATCACTCATCCAATTGAGTGGATGTATTCCTTTTCTTGGAACATTGTCAATGTTTCATTGGCCAATAGTCCCAAGCATGAGGTTTGCCGGTTTATGAACTAACACGTGCTTTAAGAGCTACCCTGCTGATATAGTCACATGACGTCTAATAACTTCATATGAACTGACACGTATTTAGCTTTTCTATTCACTTTGTAACGCACAACGCCCATAATTCAGCGACCCAAAGTCACAAACAATAGTATTCCTGGACTATTGACTGATACGTGTGTTCCTGAAAAATGGACTGACACGTGTTCCTGGACAATTGACCGACACGAGTTCCTGGACTATGGACTGATACGTGTGTTCCTGAGCAATGAAGAGACACGTCATCCTAGACAATGGACTGACACGTGTTCCTAAACAATGGACTGACACGTTTTCCTGGACAATGGACTGACAAGTGTTCCTAGACCATGGACTTACACGAGTACATGGACCGTGAACTGATACGTGTGTTCCTGAGCAATGAACTGACACGTCTTCCTCGACAATTGACTGACACTTGTTCCTGGACAATAGACAGACACGTGTTCCTGGACAAATGACGGACACGTGTTCCTCGACAATGGACTGACACGTGTTCATGGACGATCGACAGACACGTGTTCTTGGCCATTAAACTGATACGTGTTCCTGGACAATGGACTGACACATTTTCTTAGACAATAGACTGGCTCGTGTTTCTGGACATTTGACTGACACTTGCTCCTGGACAATGGACTGATACGTGTTCATGGACAATCGACAGACAGGGTTTCATTGACCATGCACTGACATGGGTCTCTGAACAATGGACTGACACGTATTAACTGACCTTGTTCATTGACAATTGATTGACACGTTTTCATGGACAATAGACTGACACGTGTTGATGGACAATCGACAGACACGTGTTCCTGGACAATGGACAGACACGTGTTCCCTGACAATGGACTGACACGTGCTCCTGGAAAAGAAGGACCGAAACGTGTTCATGAACAATGGACAAACACGTGTTTCTGGACAATGGACTGACACGAGTTCATGGACAATGGACTGACACGTGTTCCTGAACAATGGACTAACACGTGTTCCTGAACAATGGACTGACACGTGTTCCTGGACAATTGACTGAAACGAGTTCGTGGACTATGGAATGATACGTGTGTTCCTGAGCAATGAACTGACACGTGTTCCTAAACAATGGACTGACACGTGTTCCTAAACAATGGACTGACACGTTTACCTGGACAATGGACTGACACGTATTCCTAGACTATGGACTGACACGAGTTCCTGGACTTTGTACTGATACGTGTGTTTCTGAGCAATGAACTGACACATGTTCCTGGACAATTGACTGACACTTGTTCCTGGACAATGGACTGACACGTGTTCCTGACCAAATGACTGACACGTGTTCCTGGACAATGGACTGACACGAGTTCATAGACAATTGACAGACACGTGTTCTTGGCCAATGAACTGACACGTGTTCCTGGACAACGGACTGACACGTGTTCCTGGAAAATGGATTGATACGTGTTCCAGGACAATTGACTGACACTTGCTCCTGGACAATGGACTGATACGTGTTCATGGACAATCGACAGACAGGGGTTCATGGACCATGGACTGACATGGATTCCTGAACAACGGACTGACACGCGTACCTAGACAATAGACTGGCTCGTGTTCATGGACAAAAGACTGACACTTGCTCCTGGACAATTGACTGACACGTGTTCTTGGCCAACGGACTGACACGTGTTCCTGGACAATGGACTGGCTCGTTTTCCTTGACTATTGACTGACACGTGTTCCTGGACAATTGACTGACACTTGCTCCTGTACAATGGACTGATACGTGTTCATGGGCAGTCGACAGACAGGGGTTCATGGACAATGGACTGACATGGGTTCCTGAACAATGGACTGACACGTGTTCTTGGACAATGAACTGACACTTGTTCCTGGACAATGGACTGACACGTGTTTATGGACAATCGACAGACACGAGTTCCTGGACAATGCGAAGACACGTGTTCCTTGACAATGGACTGACACGTGCTCCTGGAAAAAGGACCGGCACGTGTGCATGAACAATTGACAAACACGTGTTTCTGGACAATGGACTGACACGTGTTCATGGACAATGGACTGACACGTGTTCATGGACAATGGACTGACACGTGTTCATGGACAATTGACTGACACGTGTTCCTTGACAATGCACTGACAATTGCTCTTGACCAAAGAACTGGCACGTGTTCCTGGAAAAAAGACCGACACGTGTTCATGGACAATGGACGTACACGTGTTTCTGGACAATGCACATACACGTGTTCCTGGACAATAAACTGAAACGTGTTCCTGGACATGAACTGACACGTGTTCCTCGACAATTGTTGACACGTGTTTCTGGACAATTGACTGACACGTGTTTCTGTAAAATGGGCTGAAACGTGTTCGTATTCAATTTACTGACACGTGTGTGTGGACAATTGACTGACCCTTGTTTCTGGGCAATTGACTGACACGTGTTTCTGGACAATGGACTGACGCGTGTTCCTGGACAATGGACTGACACGTGTTCCTGGAAAATGGACAGACACGTGTTCCTGGACAATGGACTGGCACGTGTTCTTGGACAATGGACTGACATGTGTTCCTGGACAATTGACTGACACGTGATCCTGGACAATGGACTGACACGTGTTCGTAGACAATGGACTGACACGTGTTTCTGGACAATGGACTGGCACGTGTTCCTAGACAATAGACTGACACGTGTTATTTGACAATCGACAGACACGTATTCCTGGACAATCGACTTACACGTGTTTCTGGACAATAGATTGGCTGGTGTTCCTAGACAATGGACTGACACGTATTCCTGGACAATCGACTGACACGTGTTTCTGGACAATGGACTGACACGTGTTCTTGGAAAATGGACTGGCACGTGTTCTTGGACAATGGACTGACATGTGTTCCTGGACTATTGACTGACACGTGGTCCTGGAAAATGGACTGACACGTGTTCGTAGACAATGGACTGACACGTGTTCCTGAACAATGGACTGACACGTGTTCCTGGACAATGGACTGGCACGTGTTCCTAGACAATAGACTGACACGTGTTCTTTGACAATCGACAGACACGTGTTCCTGGACAATCGACTTACACGTGTTTCTGGACAATATACTGGCTGGTGTTCCTGGACAATGGACTGACACGTATTCATGGACAATCGACTGACACGTGTTCCTGGACAATGGACTGACACTTGTTCCTGGAAAATCGATTGACACGTGTTCCTGGACAATGGACTGACATGCGTTCCTGGACAATCGACTGAAACGTCTTCATGTGCAATCGACAGACACGTGTTTCTGGACAATTGACAGACACGTGTTCTTGGCCAATGAACTGACACGTGTTCCTGGATAATGGACTGACACGTGTTCCTGGAAAATGGATTGACACGTGTTTCAGGACAATTGACTGACACTTGCTCCTGGACAATGGACTGATACGTGTTCATGGACAATCGACAGACAGGGGTTCATGGACAATGGACTGACATGGATTCCTGAACAACGGACTGACACGCGTACCTAGACAATAGACTGGCTCGTGTTCATGGACAAAAGACTGACAATTGCTCCTGGACAATTGACTGACACGTGTTCTTGGCCAATGGACTGGCTGGTGTTCCTGGACAATGGACTGACACGTATTCCTGGACAATCGACTGACACGTGTTCCTGGACAATGGACTGACACGTGTTCCTGGAAAATCGACTGACACGTGTTCCTGGACAATGGACTGACATGCGTTCCTGGACAATCGACTGACACGTCTTCATGGACAATCGACAGTCACGTGTTCCTGGACAATTGACAGACACGTGTTCTTGGACAATGGACTGACACGTGTTCATGGACAATCGACAGACACGTGTTCCTGGACAATGAACAGACGCGTGTTCCTGGACAATGGACTGACACATGTTCATGGACAATCGACAGACATGTGTTCTTGGACGATGGACAGACACGTGTTCCTAAACAATGGACTGACACTTGTTTCTGGACAATTGACTGACACGTTTTCATAAACAATGGACTGACACGTGTTTTGGACAATTTGCCGACGCTTGATACTTGACCATAAACTAACATGTTCCTATACAATTGACTGACACTTGTTTCTGGACAATGGACTGACACTTGTTTTTGGACAATGGACTGACACGTGTTTCTGGACAATGAGCTGACACTTGTTTCTTGACAATAAACTAACGTGTTCCTATACGATGGACTGACACTTGTTTCTGGACAATTGACTGACACGTGTTCCTTAACAATGGAAAGACACGTGTTTCTGGACAATGAACGGACATGGTCCTAGACAAGGGCCTGAAACTTGTTTCTGGACAATGAATTCACGTGTTCATAGACGATTGACTTACACTTGTTTCTGGACAATTGACTGACACGGGCTCCTATACAATGGACTTACACGTGTTTCTGGACAATGAACTGACGTGGTCCTAGACAATGACCTGACGTGGTCTTAGACAATGAACTGACACGTGTTCCTGGAAAATTGACTGACACATGTTTCTGGACAATTGACTGACACGTGTTTCTGGACAATGGACGGATGCTTGTTTCTGGGCCATAAACTGACGTGTTCCTACACTATTGACTGACACGTGTTCCTGGTAATTAGTCCGTGATAATTAGTTTGTATATGCACATTTCATTGACTTTTGCCAACAAACTAATGAGGTATGAAAAAAATCCACGAACTTCTGGAACACCACTCGTATAATCAAACGTTTCTCCAGTAAAAAATGTTTTGTCAATAGTACCATTTATATCAATAGTGTGATTATACGCTCGTATTGTTTTTATGTCTTTCATATTATCCTTGCGTTTCGGTGTTTGTGTCAAAATAATATTTCAAGTTTACAAAACCCAGTTTGTTCTTTTAAATCTATTTAATTTATTCTTTATTTATTTCCTTTTTTATCCGCTCGAACGCTCTCAACAAATAACAAGTTGCATTATTATGTTATTAAAAAATCAACCTTGAAGCTGTCTTTTTATTATGTTGTGTTGTTTGAACTTGAATATCTTGGATGAAAAGCATTATTGCAGTACACAGGCTGTTATAGACGCCGGCGCTTTGCATATTATTTGATAACATAATATACGAGCGTTCGAGCGGATGAAAAAGGAAATAAATAACGCACAAAGATTTACAATGCATGTCACGCAGAACACTTAACAGCAACAAGAAAATGCTTTATGGTGCAAAACGAAATATGAATACCCCACAGATGTTTACGCCTTCCACTTCACTTACATAATGCTTGTCGCAAAATATTACTTTTCGGTGCAAAAGGTTGACCTTTAGTATTTGTACAGATAACGTTACTTCCTTTTTCTATTTGTAAAACATTGTTTCATTCCCAATCAGTGTGAGCTACTCACAAACACACCTTATGTATGCATTTAGTGCAAACGTGTATAAATTCGGTTTAACTTTTGAGCCTCGCTCTGTGAAAAGGGGGTTTAATGCATGTGCGTAAAGTGTCGTAATATGGGACGACACTTCCCGCTTTTAATATATTTTTCGTTTAAAGAAAGACTCTTCTTGACAAAAATCCAGTTAAGGCGGAAAGTGTCGTCCCTGATTAGCCTGTGCGGACTGCACATAAAATGGTACATAAAATATGCGTGCTTTCAAAGGACATTGCTGGCCCCATTTTCCGATGGTTGTCATCAAACTCTATGCAATTGCTAAACTAATTTGTTTTTGTGTTTTTTAACTAATACATGGTAACGGATTTGCATACGATAAACTAATAATCAATAAATTAATGTTTAATTCAGAACATCTGAAATGTTTGGAAGGGTGAAAGCATAATTTACCTGGACAATTTCACAAGCAATTCTCGTCGTTGGTTATTGGTCCTCACTGTGACAGTATGGCGTAATTAAGTAGCCGTTTATATGGTCCCTTTAGTACTCGACTCTACGTAATACCATGCGGGAAGTTAATGAAAGTTCAATGACTTCTGATTTGAGAAGAAGATTTTAATAGTTATTTATCTGTAACAAGAGGGCTAAAGGCTCGAATGCTTCCACAAATAAGAACAAACATTCAGAGAAAGTTTCTTGATGATTGGCCAAAAGTGTGACTTCTAGAATGTTAACAAGCTTTCACTAACTAACGCAATTAAAAGAAAACTCCCCCAATTCGCCCCATGGTGGTGCGTGGTGCATAGGTGCGCTTACATACACAAGCAAGAGTTATGGCTCGTGTTAACAGCATTTATTTCCAATGTAATATATCTACGTTTGAAGTTTCAGAGTTGTGGTCACAGGGGGTAGACAGGGTGACATGACATGTACAGTGCATGCAAACACATATTTTACAATTGTGAAAGTCATCAAATGCACCGCAAATAAAAAACAAATGATCTCCACTGTTGTATTTGTTTTCGAAAGTATTGGTGTACAATGGAAATAAATTAAATATTGTTTGCTTGACACATGAATGTATAGACATCACTGCCTTTAAACATTTTATTATCGTCTTTAAACATCTTTTGTGATTAATTGTTAAATGTTAAGACAATTTCCACCGATTTTTTTCTCTTTTTGATCGAGTGTTTTATTTTTCCTTTACTTAAGAAATAAATTAGACATTTAAGATGTTATCGACATAGTCAAATATCAGCATTTTCAGAGACGGGGTAAATAACATATTGTTGAGACACAATACGTGTAATAATACAGACACACATTTTTTGATAATGATTTTTCAGTTAAATATTGTAAGTTATTGTTTTTGAAAATTATAAATTAAAAATGCATATTGGTACATGCATAGTTTTATAAGTAGGATTTTTTTTCAGATAATATTTTGAACTGAACTAAACGCGGAATAAAATATACTATTGGAATATGTTTTGGACGTAACATCTGTAATATGCCGGTAAGTTACATTTTTTGATGTTATTAATTAAGTGATTATTTATAAATTTATAATGCAATAACATTGTTTAAAACGATGTTAAAATTAAAATTATCAAGTTAACTGTAAACAACTATTGTTGTTAGTTTAGCATGGAGTTATATAAGTAAAATTAATAAAGGTTTTAAAAAGAAAGCATTCAACGACAATAGCAAAAAAATATAGCCGAGTGTTACCTTCTCCATAATACGCTGGCAAGTCAGAGACCATTTGATTGTGTTGACACGAGATATTTCTTCTTCAGTAATTGTACATTACTACGGTGGCATAGAGGTGACATTCACTCCTCTTTTTTGAAATTGCACTCCTCTTTTTTCTATCTCGTGGCCTCGACTTAGTATCTCGAGGCCACGACTTACTAACTCGTGGCACGAGTTAGCAATGTCGTGGCCACCCACGACTTACTAACTCGTGGCACGAGTTAGCAATGTCGTGGCCACGAGATAGAAAAAATAGAAGTGCAAAACTAAATAAAATAGGAGTGCAATTAAAAAAAGAGCGGTGCAGTAAATAAAGGCAGGGTGCATAAAACAAAAGAGAAGAAAATGTTAGCTATCTCGAGATCCCGACTTAGCTTACTCGTGGCCACGAGTAAGTCAGTCAATCAAATTTTGCGTAACATGTGTAAATATTCTGTACGCATATATATAGCTGGCCAATCTCTTGCACGACGGTTACATTACATTCACCTCTGTGATGGGCTCAGAACGGACTATTTTTATGAGAGCGTCTCATTCATGTCATAATCCGATCTCTTGCACGACGGTTACATTACATACGGTTACATTACAATCACCCAATCTAACTCTGACTTAAAACATAAGAATTAAACAAACCTACGATTAAATTGTTCAACTGAAGACTTCATCAACTAAATGCCTTAGTTAAATGTTCTTGAATAAGTCTGAAAAGGGTCCGCAACGAATGAAAATAAAGATGTGTAGCTGTCTCTTCAGCTAATAACACAGTGACTATTGGACGCCAGAATGTGATTCCAATGCAGAAAAGGTCAAGGGTATAATCACATATTAATTTTATGCTTTATTTTTTTTAATATTTGTATTGCATTTTTAAAAAATATTTATCTTTCTGTGTGTTTTTCATAAATCAATGTCTCTAAAGGAACTTTTTTTTACAGATTTTGGCATGTATTGAAGTTTGTCATTAAAGGCTTTATATTGATACAATTTAATGTAAACATTAGATCTAAAAAGCTCCAATAAAAATAAAAAGAATAAAATTAAAAAAATTAAAAAAGTAACCCTCAACTTGGCTCGAACTACTGACACCTGGAGTAAATGTCTACCCCTTAGAACACTCGACCATCCGTGGACATACAATTAGTGATGTATTTTATACTTTATATAAGCAATCCTTGTAATNAGATTGTTATCTTAATAAATAATATCAAGGCCAAGTTTAAATCAGGGTCACATGCATCGAAAAATAAAATATTTAAAAATGTTGTTTACACTCTAGGGACACTTTTATGACACAGTCTCGATGAAACTTGGTCAGAATGTTATAATGACAATATGAAGGCCATGTATGAATCTGGGTCAAGTGTTGTCATAAACAATATCACATGGTTAAGTCATTCATTAATTGGTGTCTGTGAACTCAGGTGAGCACTTAAAAGCCATCATGGTCCTCTTGTATAATACAATTTGGACATAAAATTGGTAAAAATCAAAGATTGTTAAAATCAAAGAATAATGAACCTTCGCTTGCTCTCCTTTGTCAAGTTCCAAACATGTTATTCAAGCTTACCTTAACATATTAAAAGAAGAATGTACCAATTGCTTGGCCATTCAAGTAATGTTTATTATTCAAGTTCAAAAAAACCATGCAAGTGCTTAATCTTATCCTTTTAGATCCAGAAATCCAACCTCGCCATTGAATCCACTAGATACTTGGAAGCTGACAATCTTTGGATAGGCCCAAGACAGGTATTTGAAGCCTTGCAGATATACATGTACATTCTTTAGTTTTCTCTTCCTAGCTCAACAGCCAAAACTTTAATAAAATCACAAAATTGAAGGTTAAAACTGTTGTACCTAATGAGTAGCAGTAGCAAAGTTTCTTACTAAACTTAAATAAGATCTTCTTATACAGGTGTGTTTCATTATTTTTAATAATCATTAAACATACATATAGGATCTGACATGAGTTGTCATATCATACCATATTTTATTAAACGAGTTCAGGAATTTTGTTAGTAAGCGAGCCTTTGGCTTTTAAACTAAATAAAATACATCTTTATTGACCAAACAAATGCTGTTAAATCTAAAAGTTGTTTACTATCGTGACGTCATTTCATGTTGACGACGTCATTTCACCAAAATAAAGCCATGCGATTAATTAGTTATTGATTCTGTAGCCAATGAAAACGCTTAAAAATGTTGTATTACACACGTGTAATATAAAAAAAATACGTAATGTCTGTAATACATTGAAAACAAGGTATAGCATGTGATGAAAACTTGAATGTCTAAATAGGCTTAAGGTTGTTTGACAGAATCTCGAAATATGTATGTAAGGATTTGTTTCGAGGCATTAAATCTACTGCTAGGTGTCTTAAATTATTTAAGGCTGGTAATTAAGAACTCATGGATTTAAACATCATAAAAAAACTCTGGAAGATTTGCAAGAAAGTTGAAGTTATTTTATTGATACTTTTATTTGTTTTAAGTGATCAACATGTCTTCAAATCCGTGATTCGTTAAATTTTAGAATCTTAGTTGTATGCACACAAAAATTAATAACAAGTCTCGTTAAATTGACTTGAACTATGTATTATATGAGCCACGCCATACCAAAATGGACCTTATGCCATAAGTGTTCAGCGCAGCTCCAGCCTACCTAATTCACAGTCTTGTCAGGGCTACCCTGTCAGCTGTTTAGTCATGCAAGGTTTTGTGGTCTAATTAAAGGACAATGTGCTCCTGACCAGACTGTGCAATTATATAATATATAGTTGTTATTTCTCTCCAAAATTTTCAGGCGGACCTGATTCATCTAGGCGCCAAGTACTCTCCGTGTATGCGGCTAGATCAAGGGATACANTCAATACTTGCTTAATCTCTGACAGCTCTTCTCTCACATTACAAGTGGCATATACTGTAAGCATGGCGTAGTGGACATGGTGTCTGCCCATCAACCAGGAGGTCAGGGGTTCAATGCCCACTGTTGTAGCATTCTTAGATCCCCCTCCCCCAAAGACAACAAGTCTGGTTGTACACAGGAAACGGACTCAAGAGTGTTTTAACAAGACTAAGGCTTCAAATGCATTCAAGCCTAACTAAACAGATTTAAATAAATTTCCTGTGTTTCAAGTGTGTTGCCAATACGTATGACAACGGTAGTGAAGCCAGGCATGTCTGTAAATGAGACTACAATGGACAGGAATTCCGGTACCAGATTGTAGCCGGCCCGTCTTCATCGTCATCTATACGTTTGAAGGTAACTGTATACTAAATAATTGAGATGTGCAATACTATACTATCTAAACATCATTTGTATTACCGAAAGACATGCTTTCAGACACTTCTTATGTTATTTTTTTCTTTATCTGTGAGCAGGGAAAGAATTGATGTTCACCAACAAATCACTGTTACGTTTAAGATAATAGACTAAAGCACGAAATTGTGCCAAGGTGCGTTAAAGAAAACACATGAACTTTGATTGGTGTCAAGTTCTTTCTCACATATCATATGAAATACCTTTTTTTAATTGCATTCTGCTGAGAATGCTCTTCAAGAAAATTTGTGGTCATGGATTCACTAACTGCAAAATGTAGACTTTACTTTTTACTCAAGATGAAGGTTTTACAGTAAAGTACACAATGATTTGAATATTAT
>VMBQ01007122.1:36905-49426 GCA_007657795.1 Dreissena rostriformis | reverse complement strand
AATATGTCCCCCAGTATAGACTGGGGGACATAAAAAATGTAATGGCATTATCACAATAAAACCGTGCTTGTTTTCATCTTATACTAGGAACTTAATAAAGATTTCTACTATGATAGGATGAATGATACATTTTGAAGACCAACATCAAGCAACTATGGGTCTAATGCTATATGCGGCCATCGCAGCTCCAGATAAGCCTTCACATTTATACAGTCTGGTCAAGAGATATGCTTTCTGTTAATAACCCCACGAAACCTTTCATGACTTTAGCGGACAGGGTAGATCCTAACTAGAATGCGCAAATGCGCTGGCTGGTCTGGAGCTAAGCTGGCCGCATATTGCATAAGACCCATTATTTGCATGATGCGGCTCATAACTACACAACAGATCCAATACATCGCGATTGATGGGGTCCAAAGACCGCGACCGCGATATATCCGGTGCACGATATAACTTGTCAGCTCACTCATGCATTTATATATATATGTATGCATTAGCATATTTTGACAATCTCAAAACACGTTTTTTACCTACCTTATTTAATTATGTGTTATATCCATATGTAATACATTGGTATAACACAAAACATTATTCCATGTAAGTATTTTCAAATGCGTATAATTAAATTTGTAATCCAAAAAGCACTGCCAAGTTTTATTGTTCAAGAAAGCATGCACAAATTAAATCCCATGTAAAATATCACGTCATTCTTCCTCATGAAAAGCATGGGCTTTAATATTTGATTGTTGAATAAAAACTTTGTAGCGCATCATCAGCTGCATGGGAGACAATTCTCTCTTTAAATTTGGATAAAAAAATGTGTAGTGCATTTTGACAAACTGGGGAGTCTTTTCCTCTATAAACAATTGAGTGGGAGAGAACTCACTTTACTTTTGGATAAAAAATTGGTATAGCAAAGAACTGGGTGTCTGTAACATTTACAGCTATATTGTATACACCTTCATGTATACGGACTGTGTGTATCGACAGTTCAAAGCAAATTCAATAGAGGAAGGTGACACGCGAAATGACCTGTGATGTTTGGCAAGTAGGGTTATTGTTTTTCACAGTTCACATGCGCTGAGGCGTGAATGTGGTGTACAATGCAGGAAAACAATCTGGACCAAACTGGATTTTATGGATGTCGGATTAAACAGAAAAATTAAGTGGGTGAAAAAGGGTGAAAAACTAGCTAGAACCGGTTTTTATCTCAGTTAGCAAATTCTCAGATTAAAACTTGTCATTTAGTGATCATGCTCGTTGGATTTTTGGCCCGATTCGCGATATATTGGAAATCGGGATATATCGAATCGCGATGTATTGGAGCTGTTGTGTAATAAGTGTTGATTTTACATCTGCTCAAAGTACCTGATGGACCTGCTGTTCCTTTTCAGCGAGCTGCGTCTCCAGATCTACCTTCTCCGTGATGAGAGAGCGTGCGTGTTTACGGTGCGACTGGTTCTTACGTCGCAGCTCGATGTTGATTTTAACCAACCTCTCAGACTGGGCCTGCAGCTGGAGACGGGAAATAATGACTTGGTTTATATTTTGAAGTTCGAATTGTATCGTTCTTATGGTGGATGTTATCTGCAATATCATTCACTGACACAAGAGTACAACAATGTCATAATCATGGCACTTGTGCCTATATTTCCTGTTCCTGTGTGTTGTCGTTTTTGGCAACCTGCAAACCTGCCAGAATGACAAAGGTTAAATATAGGAATATTTATTTGTCTTTCTAGGGTGTTTTTCATGTTGGCGCCCTTCAAACACACCAGAACCACATCACCGAAATTTCCCATCATATGTTGTTGATAGTTCAAACATGTACTACCTTTTCAACATTCAGACTGATACATATGGAAACATCAGCTTAAAAAATATTGAAATTATTTACTTAATTATCTCAAAATAAAACTGTTATATATCTATGCTGTGTGCACAATTCATGTGCTTTGCATACAAAATATCTCTTCATTTATTTATTTGACAGTTTACATGTATACGGTAATACAAATGTTCGTGAACATACTCTGATGTTTTCAATGTAAGAATCAGCATATTATTTTTCAATATAAGAATAAGCATTAAATTTGGCTTTCAAAACATTTCAAGTTTTAAAATTTCTGAGCAAATGATACTACATAAATGGGCAAAATGATACTGGTATTTCTACTTCTCTGTTATGTAATAAAACAATCTAAGTAAATATTAGGATATATTACACCATAAATGAACTGAATAATTCAGATAACCATCTGAAATGTGACAAAATAATCGAAGTGCCCTGAAAAGTTCTAAATGAGCCTGATACCGTAAGCTTGAATTCATTCAATATATCACCAATCACCCACACAATAATTGTAAATCAACAAAGGGCCCATTCTCCCTCATAATGCAACACCCTGTGGCATTAATGGGTGTAATGAATACCAATATCAATGTTGATTACAGAGCATTACAATAAAGGCTTGGCCTACAGAATTAGTAAGGAATGTATCGGTTTCAAAACCTCACAAGTAACACATAATTTTGTACATTGTAGTAAACAACAGTGTCTACGAGATATAAACTAGATGGGCAACAATTTCTTGTACTTTGTTAGCCTGACCAAAGAGTGAGTAGCCCAGAACCAAGTGTTTGTGAATTGTGAATCGAGTGATTCAGGGAACAGTTCATTTTCATTTGTTTATACATGTACAATACTGTATATACTATCTTTCTTACTACATATACACAGTTTTGACTCTAGTCAGTATAAGAGGGCCACCAACCAACTCAACAACCAGCAACTTTTTAAGTAGGCCCTACATATAAGATTCACTTACTGCCTCAACGTCAACATTTTTCTGTTTGATTTCCCGTGAGTATTTGCGTATCTCCTCACGCTGTCGGTCGACCAACTCCTTCAACTTTGTCAGAACCTCAATCTCCTTCTCTTCTGTCTCTGCAACATTACAAGGCAAACTTTACTGTAGGATTTTTTGTCATTCCAAACAGTTCTTCTGTCATGTAAAGGATGTCATTTAACCAACTCAAACTTTTCCTACTCAGACTTAGCCTACCTCTTTGGTTGCCTGTGCTAAGTGCACGCATAAATGCATGTACATTGTAATTTTCAATTACTGATTATTGCACTTCTTTAATGGTGGAGGTGGTGGTGATGGGGGTAATACAAGATCATAATTGAATGTAAACGTGTAACATATAACAAAGACCTTGCCTTAGATATTCTTTAATAATCAAGAGAACTTTGAACAGACATCATCAAAGCCAAAACCTTTTTTTTTGTTACTAGATGCAACAACTTCATGAAAGATACATCAAGGTCAAGACTGTAGATTTTATTTCTCACAACATTATTAGAATGTTATATGTTCCCACAATATTTCACATTTATATTGCAGCAAAAGTGACTGCTTCGTTAACTTTCTTTGTTACAGACCGGATGCCTCTGGGCATTTGCACACTTACTTAAGATGTTGCCTATTCATTTTCATATGGCCTATTATAAGCAAACATCAAGACAAAACAGTTAATTATCTAAACCAAAGGAAAATGACTGAGCAAAGCTTTCATTTATCCTTAAGAATTATTGGAATTAAACATAAACAGGGGTGAGTTTAAGGACAAAGAATTGAATTTGGATGATTTTGTAAGGTCTGGCAGTATATGGCAAATTAATACAATAGTATTGGTTATATGGCCTTATCAATAATTTCATGACCCATCTCACAACCAGTTTCTTGGCCAGACACTCACTTCCTTCTATGAACTAAGCTAGCTAAGGCATGAAATGAAGCTTACGTCTTTTGTGAACTTATCTGTGATATGTACATGTATCAACTCATGAAATAGAAACAACGGCCATCACTTACAAAATATTTATGCCCCTCTTGCACACAATCTACAGACACTCAAGTATTCATTTTAAAAAATGCATCTTTGTCAATGTAAAACATTTTTCTGTAACATTCACTATTCTGCAATATGGAAGCTAAATCAAGATTTATTTTAAAACTGTACAAAATGTACAAGCAAATTATAGTGATAGCTGCTGAAAATCCAAATGAAACTGAAAAAAACAACACTTTTGGGTAATCTTTAATACAGTCAAGTCTCTATAGCATCAGGAAGACAATTTCTTTGATTTCATCAATGACAATACCTAATAATTTTTGCCTTTAATTAAAGGATGAAGATAAAGGCGTGGATACGGTGGAATGTTTCATGTTAAATGACATGTCACTAAGGAAATTGGTAACAGACATGACGATTTAGCTATTGAATACAATGTATCAAACGCAAAACAGGCAGGATAGAAATTTCTTCCACATTTGGACACTAATTGTACAAAGTTGGACTCTTTCCACAAAAGACAGAATGACAGATATTGAGTTCTGAAAACACTTTTTGGTAATATTTCCTTTCCTGGGAATAATGAATCTTTACTGACTGAAAAACAGAATTGTTCAACATGTTCCATTAAGAAATGTTTTCATTTTGCAATTTTAATTTGTAAATACATGTAAGTAAAAAATTACAACTAACATAAAAAACATGTTTGTAACAGGTATAAATAAGATTGTTTTATTCTTTTGTTGTGTATCAACCAATTAACAAGAGGTGGGAGTTAGATTATCATTTTTCTGCACCACCAGCTAACAAACGAACACCATTTCACAGCAGAAATTACTGGTTTATCAATGTTTCCTCCAGTATTCAACCAGCCCAAACTAATTGTAAAATATCCCTAAGGGAAGAAAACGTAGATCGCATCTAGGACGAAGTCATGTTTATCCACTACATGGCCATGCAATTCATTGAACAGCTGTACTTTCCCTACCACCTAGCAAATATTGAACAGGATATTAAATAGGTGCTTTTTCAACAAGGTAATCAGGAAGATAATTTACAACATGTTAAAAAAAAAGAAGTAAAAAAAATCACCAAAAATATTAGAAAATAAAGTTGACTGCACAATGAGAAGTTTATTGTGAAAGCATTTAAATGAGATCTGTAAAGACCAAGAATTACCATCGTCACTAGCTTCTTGCATGATGAACTATTGTAGGCATATTTACTTAAAGACACAAATGACACAGATTATCATACTCTGAGTACATGATTAGCGCACTCATCGATGGGCGCAATTTAAATTCGTTTGTTTGATCAGTTGCATTTCTGACAGTATTAAAAATCACAGCTGTCTGTAAACCAACTCGTATTTTAACTGGGTTAACTGTTTTGCCGGTACTAAGTGAACATACTAACCCCAGTAAAAGTATTAACAAGAGGGCCATGGGCCCTAAGGCGCTCCCCTGAGACCCGAAGGAACTAAACTATTCTGAGAAGGTGGAGTTCAAACAGTTTGTTTTTTGGCCAGCCATGTTTTTAAAACAAACGAAACTATTTTTGAACTTGTCCAAGATATCATTGGGACACATGTTCTGATCAAGTTTCATGAAGATTGGACAATAAATGTGGCCTCTAGAGTTTTCACAAGGTTTTACTATAGCCATATAAGGAAAACTGCCAAGCCATGTTTTTCAACCAACCGGAACCATTTTCGAATTCAACCAAGATATCATTGGGACACATGTTCTAACCAAATTTCATGAAGATTGGAAAATAAATGTGGCCTCAAGAGTGTTCACAAGGTTTTAATATAGCCATATAAGGAAAACTGCCACGCCCCCTGGCAGCCATGTTTTTCAACCAACCGAAACAATTTTCGAACTCATCCAAGATATCATTGGGACACATGTTCTGACCAAGTTTCATGAAGATTGGACAATAAATGTGGCCTCAAGAGTGTTCACAAGGTAAATGTTGACGGCACACAACAGATGACGCACGACGGACAAAAGGCGATCGCATTAGCTCACCATGAGCACTTTGTGCTCAGGTGAGCTGATAAAAAATGTGAATACTGTTTTTGGCTTTGTCCAATATGAGATCATGTCAGCTGTAGCATAACTTTTTAACCAAGTGGTTGAGGAAAAAAATAACACACTTGTGATTTTAACAATTCAACCACTCCATGCAAAAATGTCTCTTATGCCAAATACGGACAGTGGAGCTCCTGATCAGATTGCATGCTTGTGCTGGCTGGTCTGGAGCGACGCTAGAGCCGAATATGAAATAATTTTTCTCATGACAAGGCTCAATTAGTCTGATTCTACCTTCTATACAATATGGTTATAACAGATTACTAGAAATAACTCAATGCAACTGTCAAACTGGTATGACCATAAATTCCTCTCCAGAGCGCGTTACTGTAATCTTACATTCTTAACAAGGTAAATAACAAACTTATTACAATTCCTTGTTTGTAAGAAAGGCCAAAAATTGTTATCAAAATAAAAATGTGTGAGTGTTTGACTTAATAGTACTATATAAATATATAACCATTCAATCACTACTTGAATTATAAGGGGGCATCCAGTAGTTTTATTCATTTGATTGACAAGTTGCGAATGGAAAATGTTCACCACATACCAGTACATGCCTATGATTGTATGTCAACATTGAATTGCGATAAATCAGGGTCAATGTAGGTTTCTGATAAAACATGTCACGTTGTAACCAGACTACTTCACCTATTGATAACCTGGATATATCATGTTCAATGGCGAACATATCTTTGAAGCTCATTAATGTACTGGTAAATATGACGCAGACAAGGCTCAGTTAAAATACTGTCCGTATGTTCGTAGTATTTACAAAATGCAAACAGACCAACAAATAAAAATAAAAAGGTTTCCTCATTAACAACCTCTTTTTTTATCATACATGAAAGAGTCTAAATTTAAAAATTAAAAACCAAAATGCATCTATAATAACAAACATATTAAATGAATATTTCATTCCAAAGATACCAGACACATCATACAAGATATTAAGATACCAAAATACCATGTCTTGTACTATACAATCCTAAAAATGTATTTTGAGAATGGGCAATTGTTGCTTAGAACTCCAAATCAGTCAGTCTAATGCGTCAGTATGACTCGGTATCTATTGATTGCCAATTCCCGGCAGTCTTTCAGTCGCTAGCCAAGATTCTGTTCACACTTGATGACGTAAACCATGATTAGCCATGAATGCCACAATCTAAGGAGTGTTTATGTACTGATACAACTAGTTTTCCTTCCCATATATGGGACAATAATTTGTTTTGTTTTTATTATTTAATTGATACAACTAGTTTTCCTTCCCATATATGGGACAATAATTTGTTTTGTTTTTATTATTTAATTTTTGTTAATTGTTTAAGAGTGGGGGTACATACATTTGCCTTCACCAAAATCTCGTCCAAACCTTGATATGAAAGAAATTTCAAACATAAAGTATGCCACTTTCAGCAACACAGTAAATCAACCACTTCAAATTTTCAATACTTTTGATTTTCGCTAATGATTATACTCTGCCAAAACTTTCTCTTGAAATGAATACGTCAGCATCAAAATTCAGTTATTAAATAGCATAGCCCTTGCAATCAAGATTATTTTATTGATATAAAAATAAATACTTAACTTGAAATGCCACAGTTTTTCCTGAAATACCCATTCCCTACCCCCACTTTGCATATTAGGAAGTTCATTTTTAAGAACTGCTGAACAATTTGGGCAAATTATTTTTAAATTGCATGATGAATGATGAAGTGACTGTCCAGACAATCCCTTTTATGATCAAATTTTACATTTAACACTTAACCTTTAATTGTAACTTTGACCTTTGGAGACACAGTCAGTTATTACACATGACATGTTGTCTTCACATGGTGAACATTTGTGCTTAATTATTTTATAATTGGATGATGAATCAACTAACAGTGTGGAGAAGCTGTTTTACAGCCAAATTCAACCTTTGATCTTTAAGATTGACCTTGACCTTTGAAGTGTGGATACGAAGGTTGCACTCAACACATTGTATTCCTGTGGTGGTCATTTGTGGTAAGTTATTATAAAATTGTGTAATGAATGACAAAGTTATAAAGCTTTTTTATGGCCAAATTTATCTTTGACCTCTAAGTGTGACCTTAACATTTAAGGCACGGTGATGGGTGTTATACCTGACACGTGGTATCCTCATTTGTCGGCTTAATAATAAACAAAATTATGATGAATGACAAAGTTTAAGTTAAGACAAGCTGTTTTAAGGCCAAATTAAACCTTTAACCTTTAAGTTTGATCTTCACCTTTGAGGTAGGAAGACAGATTTTACACTCAACATGTCATCTCCTCATGGTACACATGTGACAGATGTGTGGTGATTTATTTCTAAATTGCATGATGAATAGCAAAGTTACAGTTTGGACGAGCTGTTTTATGGCCAATTTTAACATTTAACCCGACCTTGACCTTTGAGGTATGGAGATCGGTTTACAAGCGACACGTTGTCTTATGATGGTGAACATTTATGGTAAGTTGTTTTATTATTGGATGATGAATTACAAAGTTTCAGTAGGGACAAGCTCAGACGCACAAATACACACTCAACCACTGTGATTGATACATCAAGTTCTCAGCAAGCGGGTTTGACAGAATTGAAAGACAATTATAACGTCCTGGTTGCCATTAAGAAAATGATTTGTTACAATTGACATCTTGCAAATGAGTATCTTGATAAAAGAGCTGAATGTAAAACTGTTGTATCTGTTGAACAATTCTGGGTCAGGTACAGCAGTTTCACTATCAACGTCTCACTAATTATTGATAGAATGAAGTAAATAGTTGAGTTCTGTAGTAACATATAGCAGTCCTCGTTTGTATGACATTTCTGATAAATTGCTTTACATGTGATGACTAGGTCTGACCAAATAATATGCTTTATGAAGGTAATAAACCACTATATAAGCTAATGACCATTGTAATTGTCATTGAGATAGACTTTCTCCATTACAAACAGTTATAGTTATGCTAATAGTTAATGATCAAGACAAAGAATGTGTATGAATACAATCCTTGCAGTTTGCATTAAAGTATTAGAGAGAAAAACATTAACTTTTACATAACCCTGCTGTTGATACTACAAAATAAAGACATATAAACACAAATGACAAAAACATGATTTGTGCAAAAAGACAATCAGGTTTTTTTCCCCTTCTGAACTGTTATAAGTGAATGTTACAATGAATCACCCACGAAGACAACATATTGTCATTCATGTCCTGTAACTGATCTTCTCCAAGGATTTTTAATTCTCTTGTTATGATATTTTTTCCCTAAATGACTCAATGAGGGAAAATGGTCCTAACCCGAAGATATTAAAGAAAGTCCTGAAAAGAATAAGTGTTATTAATGTACTGCTTCAAATAATGAGAAGCAGATATAAGAATATGCCTACTTTTTGTTACAGCTGCCACTTCCTCCACTACAGCCAGCTTCTGTTCAGACAGTGCGGACTTCAAACGTCTGTTCTCCTCCTGCAGTCGACCAATCATGGACACCTGCTCTCGGGATTCCTTCTGCCATGAGTCCTCAATCTGTATTAATTCCTGTAAATGGACCACACACAGTTACGTATGGAGAACTATGCACAGGAATTAACGCCATCACTAGTCAAGTTAAATAATTTGCAAAATTCTTTTGATGATTTCTTTGTTCTATGATGTTCTATGATTTGTTCTGAAAGCAAACTATATTGGCTTGATCTTGACCTTGACACAGTTACTTAAAAACAAATCAATCAGGGCCATAAAACCTTCTTTGAAGAAGCCGAATATCGGCCGCTTCCCCAACCAAAGTAACCATTTTTTTTTCTCCAAATGGGACTCAAAAATTTCCAATTGAGGGGTATTTTTTTTTTTTTAAATAAAAAAAATCGGAAATTGGAACTGTCCATTCATTTGGGAACGGTCTGTAGGTCATCTGGAACGGTCCGTTTACCAGACCCGTCCAAAGAAGGAAAAAAAAACACTGTTAGTGCCAAGCAATCTAAATCCACAGTCAGTGCAAGTTTGTTTCTGTAGAGTATCTGTACCTTCCTAACTTTGTGGCTACCCAATATAATTTATTTCATGTATCGACTCCATTATCAAAATGAAATACAAATTTCCTATTTTCCCCAAATAAGAAAAAATCGCGCTTTTTTTCCCCTAAAAAAGGCTGAGGCCCTATCCCTAAAAAGGGTGTTTTGGCCCTGTCAATAAATATATTTATAATTTTAAGACATGTAACAACCAACCAATCATCTGTAACTTTCTTTTGCTTGTGACACAAATAAATTGATATATTATGTTTTCAGCATATATTCTTCATGAAAAACAAATTCTTCAAAAGATAAAGGGGATATGGAGCTTACACAGAAATGAAAGCTTAAACTATTGACCTCTTGACCTTGATCCAGCATGACTGACCTGTTACTTCTGGTCATGGTCTCAATGACATAAACATTTTAAAGTTTCATAAAAATCCATATTAGAGTAAAGGTATATACCAAAAAATGTTCATCTTGTTATCTGGTGCATTTTGGCCTTTTTAAATGTACAAGTACTGCAGTTTCTTTGTTGAAAATGTACATCAAACTTTTATTTGACTTTAATGGGTAAAAATTTACTCAAATATAAACTTGTCTTTAATCCCTTCATTTTTCAGGCTAAAATACAACATGTACTGAGTTTGCAGGTCTATATTTCAGGGCCTTTTTTTCCTTCTTAGAGAATGGCCATTTTGCACAATTCTGAGAAGTCCTCGACTCAATTTTTTACAATTTTAAGAAGTTTGTGACTCAAATGTTCACAATTTAAAAACTTTACGACTTTTCTTTCACAATTTAGAAAAGTTTGTGACTCATTGAAGCATTTTGAAGAAATATTTTTCTAATGAAAGGTAATGACCGCAATTACTCTAAGTTTTTGGACACTAGGGGCTGTCACAATTCACCGGTAAACTGGTATATTGCGGTGCATGTCGTTAAATAAATTGCACCGCGGTACGGCTTTGCCGCACCGTTTTTTAATCGTATTATTCTTTTATGAACACAGATAATAAAAATATAACATAATTTGATATAATTATCATTTTGAAAACTTTAGAAGCTATTAAAAAGGGTTAAATAAATAATCGGTTTATATCCAGGTCAAGCAAGCACTTCCACGTGTAGATGTTTACCATTCACGTTTAAAATACGGAGCTATACAAGCCTGTAGGTTTCCGTAACTTGTTTGAAGTTGGGACCGATTTCCTATGCAAATAAGTTCATAATTATCAGAAGCATGTTTATTCTATTTCTTCTTCCGAATCATGTTATCTTTAGATGCTGAATAAGACAAGGAAAAGTCAGAACGCTACGGATATTTAATAATGGGCCTTGAAAACTCCGCATTTTAGACCTGTCCTTGAAGCGTTCGATTTACACAGATCATAGACACAGCTATTGTGAAACAACATGGCGGACTTTGTCCAAATAGACAGGAATAACAATAACAATGACTGAATGAGTATAAAATTGTGAAAAACAAAAAAGCGAAAAGTGATATTTGGCAACATTTTGCCAGAAAATGATTGTTCTTATTCATTACAGTTTCTAGTCATACCATGATACCAGTGTTTTCAGATTATTGAGTTTAATGAAGTTGTAAAACCTCTTATTCTGCTGTTTTCTTCACAGATATACATTCTGTAAAATATCGCGATATGTATCGCCATACAGTGCTGCCGTATTGCAATATATCGTGATATGCTCAGGCGTATCGTGATAGCCTTATCGGACACTTTACATTTTCGGACTGTATATTTTACCAGATTTCTGTCCTTTTTTTGCTTATCTGGTGACCCTTCTTCGATCATGGGATTTTACAACCAGATTAAGGTCATAAAACCTGACATTCATATTTGAATAAGTTTTTACACTTTAATTAGTACAATATTACTGAACAAGAAAATTAAATTAACAAAACAGTCAAAAACTGAAGACGGCAATGTTTGCAAGTTTTTGTCCATAGGTAAAAACATGGACAATAATTGAAATGTGAAAAATTATTCAAAGAAATCAAATTATGTAAGGGGTGAACACACTTGTGACTACTAGAGCTGTAACGATTCGGTTCGATGCATCGAAAAACTGGTTTTACGCCACCGATTCGATTTCGATACAAATACGGCCAATTTCGACTCGATTCACTGCAATCCTGATTGACCCGCATTTTAAACCTTACTCTTGTCATTTGTAATACGTCTTGTGATTGGTCAATAGCAAATATGGCATCCAATGAATAAATGAATAACATGCTGAGCATTACATCAGCCGGTAAAATGGCTTCTTCAACCACGCTGAAAGACGCACCGTCAAAAATTAAAATCAAAAGTATGGAAACATTTCGGGTTTCGCGAAGGTTCTTATGCAAAGGCAATTTGCAAAACGTTTTTTGTTGACGTAAGTTACCCTAAATCTGGAAGCACTACACATTTGAGGCAACATTTAAAGAGAAAACACTCGGTTGATATTTCAGATGTGAACTTTTCATCTCCCACGACAAGCTCTTTTAACACATAAGCAAAGAAATCTGAGAAGTC
>VMBQ01007122.1:0-35759 GCA_007657795.1 Dreissena rostriformis | reverse complement strand
CGGCTAAAACACGGTATTGGTGCTCAAAGTAGTCTCACTTACTCAAAAAAGTGAAATTGTAGATACAGCATTTCCTTGGAGTTATTTTCAAAGCTCAGGGTATTCCCTACTCAAATCAAGTTGAATTTTATTTGATCATGCATGCATTAGTTTTTTATCTAACATTTTCATCCTATGGTATACTACAAGTTACAGACACTACACTAGTCATATAACATGCAAGAAAAACATAACAGAACTTCAAAACTTTACTTATTTTCACTGTAACATCAACTACAGGTTATAAACTGTTGAAATAAAGCAAAAAACCAAAAGTGATTACTATCTTTACGAAAAAATCAAAGCATTAATGAATCAGGTATCAGACCAAAAGAGAACCAAGCAAGAAACTTTTCTTTTACTTTTATTATAGACCCACAAGATAGCTAATTAGGCATTTATCTGAAACCAGGAAGTATATTCAAACAAAATAAATCGAAAAGACTGGTTTGAAATTTTCATAAAAGGTAGAAATGCATGCTCATAAGTTTGGTTACAGACACTACCAAAATATATGATTTCAAAAACAGTTGCAGAATGGCATGAAGCATGAAAAAAATGCACTATTAAAGCAAGTTTACATAAAAACAGTGACTTAAACATTATATCAAATGATTTTTGATCTGTTAGAATTTTAGTTAAACACATTTTTGCAAGTACATGTCCTGAGTTGGTTACAGACACTACACATGTATTATATGGGTAACAATAGCTGTCCAGGAGACTTTAAGCTTGACAATTCTCAGTGCTGGGCACTTAAAAGTCACGGAAGACTAATCTGGCATTATAAGTTTGACATCTCATATGAATTGGAACACTTGTATAGACTTTCAAATAAATATAATCTAGAATTTCATTATGCAGAAACAAGCATTACCGAATCTTGTGCGGAAAACCTTCCTAACATTTCAATGTAAAAAAAATGTAATTTTGCAAAGCAGCAAATCAGTGATGTATTTATGACCCCTTGTTACTCTAGCTATCAAGATAATCACAGAGAAGTTTAAGCTTTAAGAAATATTTGCCCTGAATTTGAATTTACGATGTCCACTTTCAATAATATCCTGGAGCTAATTGTGCACTAAACAAGATGACATCTATTGATTCCTGTAAACAGTCATCTCTTCCAGGCCAAATTTGGCTGCATGGCTTTCAAAATTAATTTATTGCAATCTGATTTCTTCATGAAAAACACATTCTTCAAAGATATAGGGGATATGGAGCTGACACAGAAATGAAAGCTTAAACTATTGACCTCTTGACCTTGATCCAGCATGACTGAACTGTTACTTCTAGTCATGGTCTCAATGACATAAACATTTTAAAGTTTCATAAAAATCCATCTCAGAGTATAGGTATATACCTAAAAACGTTCATCTTGTTATCTGGTGCATTTTGGCTCTTTTAAATATACAAGACTGCAGTTTCTCTGTTGAAATGTACATCAAACTTTTATTTGACTTTAATGGGTAAAAATTTACTCAAATATAAACTTGTCTTTAATCCCTTTATTGTTCAGGCTAAAATACTACATGTACTGAGTTTGCACTCTATATTTCAGGGCAATTTTTTCCTTCTTAAAGAATGGCCGTTTTTCATAATTCTGAGAAGTCCTCAACTCATTTTTTCACAATTTTAAGAAGTTTGTGACTCAAATGTTCACAATTTAAAAAAGTTAACGACTCATTCCTTTCACGATTTAGAAAAGTTTGTGACACATTGAAGTATTTTTAAGAATTTTTCTCTAATAAAAGGTAATGACCGTAATTACTCTAAGTTTTCGGACATTATAAATTGTCAGACACCCCCTTTTTTAGCCAAAATAATTATTTTTCGTGATTCTAAATTTTCGGACAAACGGGTTTTCGTTCATAATTAATGACTAAATTTTCGGACTGTATATTTTACATTGCTATTTTACCAGATTTCTGTCCTGTTTTCGCTTATCTGGTGACCCTTTGATCATTGGATTTTACAACCAGATTAAGGACATAAACCTTGACATTTATATTTGAATAAGTTTTTACAGTTTAATTAGTACAATATTACTGAACAAGAAAATTAAAATAACATAAAAGTCAAAAACTGTAGAAGGCAATGGTTTCAAGTTTTTGACCATAGGTAAAAACATGGACAATAATTGTTATGTGAAAAATTAATCAAAGAAATCAAGTTGGATACTGTCAAATTATGTAAGGGGTGAACACACTTGTGACTTCCTTTCTTTTTAAAGTTGTTAATACACATTGACATTTTTTTGTTTTACTTGAGAATGAATGTTGTTCCGATAAGTCATCGAAAGCATCATTTGAAAATTTACTGAGTATTTCATTTTGGCTTATAATGATTTACTGTGTTAAAAACTCTGCCTATTTAAATGTATTACGCTGTGATTAATGTAGGCTTAGCCTAGGTATTACAGTTAATTGTCAGAATTAAAGCTTTGATATTTGTACACTGACAGAAGTGGGTGTTCTGGTATCACCAGATAAAAAGACCACCTTCAAGGAAGTATTGTCACTCTGCTGCAGTCATAATAGCGGCTTAATTCTAAGCACAATAGAACCAAAAAACTAATTTTACATGCCCTAGGAATGTCCAAATCAGCCTCTAAAATGACCTGGGGAAAAACCCGAAAACTTGTATAAAAGAATAATGTAGTAATTTGTAAATATCACTTCCTTAATCAAAGTTAGTGATTATACACATATTCACAAACCTCTTCAAATCTGACACGATCTTGTTTTGTATCAGCCTTTTCAGATTCTAGTTTATCCACTGCATGCCTCAAGTCTTGAATCTCACTACTTTCTTTTTCGTACCTTGATGCAAGTGCTTCTAATTGTTCCAAAGCACGAATCACTTTTGGCATCAAATCAGTAACTGCCTCAACACCATAACTTTCTATCAACTTTTCAAATTCCTTGCCAATCCCTGCAGCTTGATCATAGACATCTGTCACTGAAACATCTGAAATAAGTTCTTCTTCCATACTCCTACGAATTGGAAACGGATCCATTGAGAAGTAAGACTTAACTATACCATTCACATTTTTTATAATAATTTTCGCACAAACTGTCAAATGACAACCTTCACTTCGTATCTGTTATTTGTGTATTGAAAATATATTGTGTTGTAATTACAGAAATAACGTTAAGTCATAACGGTTCATTCATCGAGACAACATAAGGGTCAACCAAACTTTTAACGCAATAATTTTAAAGTAATTTATTTCATATAAACATGGTTTAAGGTATCAAAATATTTAATAGTTTGGTGCGAAAAAAGAGGATGGCAATCGTGTCCATCGTTTAAACATCTGTGTAATTACGCATTGGCTTGAAGCGCACGTGCAACACATGCATTACGCGTGTGCTTAAGCATCCGTAGTGAACGTTTGCTCTGTCGCCAAAATTTACAGATTCAATTAGTATTATAAATTATTGTGGAGAGTTGATTATGTTTGTCTGAAAACACTTACAGATACCGGACGTAATCTACGCTATATTGAATATGCCAAAGTTCGGGAATAGATGGATAAAACATTCCAATGGCTTTCATAAAATAGCATGGATTCTCGACGAGGCAAATATGTCAACATCTCATCAGAGCAGTGGGTTGCCATGCAACATGCTAAGCAACAAAGACAGGATACTAATTTTGTGAATTACTGTCATATGATTTTCCATGAAAGTTAATATTGGTAAATGTAATTTTGCGACTTTTTATTTTTAATAGTAATTGCTCATTTGATGTTCTTTTATCGTATATAGTTGATCAATTTAGAATAAGATTTCAATGATACATTTAGTAGGGATTCGTTTAATAGTATTTGAAATCCGTAAATGAAGTAATATAAGAAGAAAAAAAACCGTTGCTTAAAAAGTGTATAAAGTTTTTTTTACTAAGCTAGATTCAAATGAATGGATAGAAGGATTCAATTCAAACTATAAATATATTTAAATGGAACATAGATACCTTGTTTCAAGAACTCACTTGGGATTGGACATGGGATGGGATCAAGATTAAGCTCACTTTAAGTAACAATAGTAAAATGATGTCCGCATAATAACTATTGAATTAAATTAAGATATTGTAATCAACCTTAACATAGATAAATGCGTTAATATTCAGGTTTGTAGTAAATAGGACATAACAAACATCACACAAATACATTGCGACCTCCGAACGTTTGTTCTTAAATAGGTAAATGTGTATGTGTTAACTATTGTCCACGTGTGTTTGTATACGTACTGTATTTCTCCAGAAATATATTTGGAATGGGTGGGTCGCGGTCAATGTCACATTTACAAAAATAGAAAATAAGAGATTTTACGTAATAATTTGGGTAAACTTGCAATATTGTAACGAACCATCTTGTACAATGTGAACACCTCATATCCAGACCTCTATACGGATTAGTTTAAACCTATTGAGGCGATTTCGAATATTAAATTCCGACCACCTTTACTCTGATGCTAATAACTAATTCGTATTTTTATTAAGACGAATTTATATTTATGAATAAACATTTCTTGGTACTAAATATGATATATTTGTTATATTATTTTAGTGCTTTCGTGTTTATTTCTAATTTTTTGTATCGATTTATTGACTAAACAAAAGCCCGTTGTACATCTTTTACGTTACTGTAACCAGTGCTATTGACGGCCAATCTATTTTTCCCAATCATAGTCAGGATTGATTGCTCGGGAGTAACAAGTAGAAGAAGTAACGGAAAACCCCTCTTGTTACGTCACGCCAAAACCTCCTATTCCCTGAATAGAATCGGTACTGGTGACTGTAGGGAAGATTCACACGTTTGGTTTAAGGTTGGTCAGTGTTGTGGTCCACGGCTTAAACATGATCCTGCCATGTTTTATGAAGATTCATTAAGATTCATTAATGTGGTCCCTTTTTATAACTGGTTAGAATAAGATTCCTGTTATGAATGAATCCTTTGGATGCTATGTTAACCGTTCACTGACAACACACAACCCGTACCTATTTGGGCTCACAGTGACAGTAATTTCTGCAGCCCTGCTTAAGGGCTAAGCAAATGTATTTACTATAAATATGGATACGGTTATACTCATTTACGCAAATGTATGCGAAACAGTGCGGTTATCAATAACACTCATGTGTATATAGATATTTCATGGACATTTAATTCATAACTGTGGAGACCGTTTTAAAAAACGATACTCTGGTTTGCGTATTTTATTTTTGATGTTGACTTTGTCTGTCTTCATGCTCAAGTCATCTGATAACAACTTGTACACGCGACTGCACCGGGCAACTCTATCATGGGTATTAAAACTTGCATGATCGGTGCAAGTATTGATTTTCTGACAAGTAATGAGGATGAAACTTTTTCAACATCGTCTGGTAAATGTAGCTATTTGTCAGCCTATATGCATACGCATAGCTGAGTCTTGTTTTTTTTGCGTCAGTTCTTAAAGGGTGTTGCTGCAGTTTTGCTGATTTTTTTCCATCTAATGGATTTTGTTCAAATTTTTTATTCAAGTACTACATACAAATACTATATGAACAAATAAATAAAAACATAGGGTCACCGGCCTTGTTTGCTATTATCCACCATTATATTAACATGTACTTTTTCTTTAAAACTGAAAAATCTCTCATTGCATAAAAATGATTAATAACCTACGAAATGTACATGTAGATATAATAAAAGCTAAGATACATCATATACCATTTAATTAAACCACAAACTACCAAAAAAAAATGGAGAACACGAGTTAAATTTTAAGAAATTTAAGTTTTATAATTTTTATGTCACCCAAAAAAACATATTTTTTTAATATTTTAACCACAAAAATGGAATTTAAACAATTATATCTAATAACTTTCTGCGAAACTGCTCAAATATGTTCATATTCGTATTGTTATCATAAAACAAAAATAAAAAAGGGGGTCACCGCACTTTTAACAGAGATTTTGTTTTTTAACTATCCCTACCGTCTATGTAAAATTTCATAAAATATAGCAATTTGGCTAAACCCAAGTACCGGTACATACAATGACATAGATTGCTAAAAATATGCATAAACCTTTTTATAATCTTAACTGGGATCTCAACAGCTTACCAAAAAAACAACAACACTAATACAATATTAAATCACAAACATAAGACACAACGGTATCAAACTCGACCTTAATCATCAATAACTTACAGGGACTTGTTTACAGATTTCGTCATGTTTTGAAGTTAGTGATAAATGCTTTAAATTCATAAATGTAAACAACAGAACTAAAGAGCTCCAGTATAAAACAAGAATTAAATTAAAGAAAGAAAAAGAAGTAAAAAAAAAAGTTAGCCGAACCTAGGATCGAACCACTGACCTTTGCTTTATGAACCCACTCTCTAATGATCATTCTGATAACTAACATATTGGGTTGTGATAATAGCGAATCGGTGTTGCTATAAATGTATGCTCGGTTAAATAAACTGCCGCAACACCCCTTAACAATAACGATGTTACCTCTACTTCTGATTATTTCGCGCCTACCTCATATGCCACAGGGACATTTGTTATATTATCAATTATAAAAAGATATATTTTACTGTGCGCTTAACNGAGAGAGAGAGAGAGAGAGAGAGAGAGAGAGAGAGAGAGAGAGAGAGAGAGAGAGAGAGTGACAGATGCAAGCCGATCTCTCCAAATGTGAGACGATCCACTTAATCAATAAACACACTCCAATCAGGAGGACCTACGAGGTTTCATGTCATTCAGCTCGAAAATGTCACAAGTGTGAAGTACCTAAAAGTACACTGCATGTCTTCATAAAAAGCAAGCAACAGAAAATCACCAGCTGCCCGACTGATGTGAAGTCCTAATGCTACGAGGTACGTCCTATTCCGGAGTGTGCATCGGCAGTATGGGATCTATTAATACACTGCGGTTTACATATCACAGTTGAACAGTTCATCGTAGAGCTGTCAGATTTGTCAAAGGAGACTATTGGAAAACACGCAGCACAAGCCAAATGATCACAACCCTAAGATGGCGTTCCCTGCACCTGCGTCGTGTTGACTTTGACTTACAACTGGTGCTAATGTACAGGATAACAAACAACCTGATCGAAATACCAGCTAACCTGTACCTCAGCCTAGCTACTGTGTCCCTACAGAGAGGGAGAAATGTATGCTTCCTCGTCCCATTCCTCCGAAGAGACTTGTACAGACACTCGCTTTTTTCCAGCAGCCATCTGTCTTTGGATTCAGTTGCCGGTAGCCGTCACCACGGCCCAGCTATTGGAAAACTTCATGGCAGGCCTAGCCACCCTGCATTAAACCACAAACACTATTTTTATCAGAGTTTATCCTTCCCTTTTATTTTCGTTGCCTCACTTTAATCTAGTACAATCACTATGCGTTGATTCTCAAGAGGAGCCCTGCACTTATTGGGAAGAAGAAGTTATGAAAATATGATATCGTGTAACTTACGCCGTCGATATGATCCTTTAAGTATTCCGTTTAACCATCGCATTATGTCTTCGATTTGTTGTGAATTTAATAGTGTAATTACAGTGTGGTTAAACTCAGTTTGGACGAATGATGATGTTTTTGAAAGTTCTTCTAAGGTTATAATCTGATCAGCTGCGTCAGAGGACCAATGGGTGTCTGTCTTATTTAATTTGTATTTCATGATCCGAAGCTGTTTCTGATTGCGCTGTTTTTCGAAGTCACCGGTTTTCAAGTTGGTTTCCTCCTTTATAACGTCTTTAACTGAGCAGTGATTCACCTTACTTTCTAAATGCCTCTCAACTCGTGGTTTTGATCTTATATATTTCACATTTTTGTCTATGTTTTTTTTACAGAGCCATAGCATAGCCTGTCCGGAAATGATCCTATGTTCTCTACTATCGCAATATTGTTTGATATTTCAGGCATAATGTTCTCTGTCTTTTCTACCCAATTCACCCTTTTCTTAAACTGGGGGGTGTCGCTGTTAGACGCTATGAGTTGTAATTAATATCTGTGGAAGGAAATTATTTCTGTTTCAGCTGGCTGAGGGTCAAATGGAACATATGTTTTCTTGTGATAAATGAATTTACGATGCAGTATGGGCCTTTGTGTCGGTTAACAGAAGTGAGTTTCCCAGATTGTTTGATAAATGTTGAACATGGAGTTGCACCTTTAACCCATGACACACAATCGTCCCACAAATCCGACTTATTTCCGTTGGCTCTTTTTTTTATGTTCTCTGAATCGTCGACAACAAAAAACATTTTATCTTTCCGACCTGAGGGAATTTATTGAAGAACCACATAAGGACCTTAAAGAATGGCAAGCTTTTCTTGGAGTTCCATGAATTGAGTAAGTGGGCCTTGGATAAATAATGGATTTTCATTAATGTCGATATCGCCGTTATCTGCACCGTCAATGGACGAATATATTGAAATATCTTTAAACTACTATTCTTTTTCGAACCAGACATATAAAAAAGCGATGTTTTTGTCTCCATATTTAATGTTTTCATTTATTAAATTGCTGTTTTCGGTTTAACTGTTGCGACGTACTGTTTTCGGTATCTAGTCAAACCTTTTTATTTTAGCCCGTTTTGACTTACAATCCCTGTTTATACGTAATCACTACCATAATACAATATCATATAATAATGAATACATTGATTTATAAACTGTTGAGTAAAAATATCACTAAAATACAAATGTTTACGAAAATACAATTTAATTTTATTATGCAAGTCGATTTTGAACTTATCACCGTGAGTTACTTATTCCGTGCGTTAAAGCTGCGCATGCCCAAACAAACCTTACGTGGCATGCACAGACTGTAAACGTAAACAAATACTCAACAACCGAGTGGAAACCATGGCTTTACAATTGTACCTTCTCGCAGTTTTCATTATTGTTGCTAATTTCAGTATTTGCAAAGGATTTTTCATTCACATTGACGCGAATGCAGAAGAATGTTACTTTGACAAGGTGACGTCGGGTACGAAAGTAAACCTTAAGTTTGAGGTAGCCGAAGGTGGATTTCTCGACATAGACGTAAAGGTACTGACAAAAAGTAATTAATTTTATGAACACTTGTTTTAAACAAGTACATTTACTATGTCGTGCTTGTTTTGTTTGTATACTTGTATGTATGATTGAATCGGTAATTTGTTTCGTACCCAATGGGATTCGTACCATTGTTCAGGAAGTAACAGATCACATAAACTATTTACACAATTATTTATTGATATTGATTTTACACATAAACTCCATTATGAAAAAAATGCATAAAAAATCATGAACCAATAATGTTATTCTAATTAATTTGAACTTATAACTATTTTCTTTTTTCTTCTTTCCATAAAGTTCAGGGTTCCTCTGGATCATCAACACACTGTGTATCATAGTAATAATTACATGTACAACATCGACAGTCTGAAATTGGACTGTTTTTTGCCTTAACAAAAAGATTTGCGTGGTCATATGTTAAAACTTAACATATGAGACTGAATCCTTTCTCAATTAGAGCTATTTAATTCTGTAACAGTCTGAGCCAAGAATATGAAGAAACTATTTCTTCGGATAATGTGAACCTTTTCAAAACCTGGTTGAACAAGAAAAAATGGAAAAATAAAAAATCGTACCATCAAATTTTCCTGGATATTTGATCAGAACCAATGAGATGCCTCAGGAATACAATATTATGCAAAGCCTCATTTCCAATGCTCAATCAAGAAGAATGGAATTTTGTAGTAAATGCGTTTTCAGGTGATTATATTGTTCATGTTGTTAGTAACATCAGAGTTGTGAAATATAGTCTTTGTACAATTTCAGCTTTATGGCCCGGATGATAAGGTTATTCATTCAGTGGAGAGAGAATCTTATGGTGACTACAAATTTGCTGCCCATATGGATGGCGCCTATAGATACTGCTTCAGCAACAAGATGTCAACAATGACACCTAAAGTGGTCAAGTTCACTGTGGACCTTGGCGATAAACCCAAGACAGAAGAAAACATGGATGGAGATGGTAATTATTATGCCCCCCATGACAAAGTAAAGGGGGGTAAACTGGAATTACTAAGTACGTCTGTCTGTCCGACACCAACTTGTCTGCAAGCTGTCCCCTGCACTTTCCAACTTACATCAGTTACAGTCAAATGTGCAGGCATTGTTCCATATGATATCAAGTTGTGATTGATTTGTATTGTCCTATGTGAAAAAAATTACAAAAGTTCTCCCCCTTTTTCATGCTATAATTTCTATAACATTATTTTTGTTACTACATAACTGATTTGCAAAAAATGTACATCTCTGAAACTACAGCAGATGTGTTATACTTGGTATGTAATACTGTATATTGGCTTTCTAATTATTTCCTTCCAATTGTGACCCATGTGGTTCCTAGCGTCCAATTTTACAATTTTCTACTTATAAATTCATGTTGTGTCAGGTGTGTAGCAGTGTATTTGTCACATTCACTACTGTGACAAATTCTAGTTGATATCATTGTTGATGTCATTGTTAGTCTAATCAGTAATGTAATGATTTTAGTTTCATTTGGAACTGTTTTAGGGAACTTTTTCAATCCTAGAACATGTACCATCATATTACCGTATTTTACCATGTATACCCCGCACCCATGTATAACGCGCACCCAATTTTTAAAAGCCAAAATGGAGAAAAAAAATAATTTAAGACCAAAAAAACTAGCAAAAAGACTGAAAATGGCCACCATTTTTACTATTGCGCAATCAATAATCCGCTTCATTGAAAAGCTTAATTTTGTATCCAACAATAGGAAGCGTCATAATGATACGGAGCATGGGTTGCATAGCACTATATTTTTCGGACAATGTTGTAATTTCCCAACAACAAATTAACAGTCCTGGTGCATTTCATGTAAAACATGGCAAATAAGAAATCATGTACATCATGTTATTCTTCCTCGGGGAGAGCTGGGCTTTTAATTTGAAGATGAATAAAAACTCGTAAAGACGATAGCAAATGAACGTTTAACAAAACACTGTTGAACGTTCAATATTTATACACACTGAGGTGCGATTGCATATTTTCACATTCTCAAATGTCAATTAGTGTCTCAAATGCCAATTAGCGTCTCAACAAGTTGTGGCACAAATTGCTCCATAAAAGCTTTCAATTACAAAGTACAAAAATACCCTGTTCGCCCCTACCAATACCCGCGAAAATGACCTCGTTCACACCTACCTTTACCTGCTCTCCGCTATGACAACAACCCTGATCGAAAGTCGTCAATAAAAATGTGTAAAAACACAAACAAAGACATTATTTCACATTTTATTCAAACATTTAAATTATTGTCCAAACTGTTGCTACCCCGTTCGTACCTACTTTGCACAATATTTGTTGTTTCGACAACAGCCCCTTCACTCTATAAGATTATAGGGTGTAGTTTTCTGTAGTTGTCTGAAATAACAAAATGGCGGCTTTTATGCTCCTTTTCGTTTAGGAAATGACTTTCACATTTTTTCAACCAGGATTGCTTCGTACCAATGTATAACGCGCATCAACTTTTTAATGGGAAACTTTGAGGTAATAAACTGCGCGGTATACATGGTAAAATACGGTAATCACATCAATTATTGGTATCATTTATTCAGAAAGATTGTTTGCTCCAATATGAAAGTTTATTTCAAAGTGAGTGTCCATTTTTCAGAGCATCATAACAAGTTAGCAGAGATGATCAATGAACTTTCCAACTCTCTAACGGGTGTCAAGCATGAGCAGGAGTACATGGAAGTGAGAGAGCGAACACACAGAGCAAGTTAGTGCATTTAAACATGATGAGTCATTATTCTGTGCTATGAATAGATAAATGTATGGAAAGAATAGGCTTCAGAAGCATATTAGTTAAACTGGCTCTGTGTAGTGACTTTAATAGTTTTCCTGTTTGTTTCTCGAAAGTTTAAAACCACTTCACAGTGCCTATATTTTGAATATGTTTCTTATTGTAATTTGCACTTAAATTCTTTTAGTATAATGTAAGATAGTTAATCTCAGAAAACCTTCATTACGCATTAAAAGATTCTTTGATTTGTTTACAAGTATTTATTTATAATAGTTTAAATGTTTGAATTGTATTTGAGTTATTATTTTATTTTATTCTTTGCAGTCAATGACAACACCAACTCCCGTGTCGTTTTGTGGTCATTTTTTGAAGCTTTGGTTCTGGTTGCCATGACCCTTGGACAAGTTTACTATCTGAAGAGATTCTTCGAAGTGCGACGAGTAGTGTAGTGGTTATACCTGAATATTTCTTAGGATAACAAATTACAAGTTTTCTTTACCTACTGCTCATAATACATCCTGCTCTTAGTTTTTCATTTGATGTCTTTTGTTGCATCATTGAAATAAAAATTGTAACGGTAAAGTTGGTCCTCCATAAACAGTTTCTTGATTAAAATATTTAATGTGAAAACATGAAATATACGTATATATTTTTTAATATAAAATCAAATAGATTGTGTATGTCATTATTAGAACACATTGATGTTAAGGCAGTTTCGCACTCTTTGAAACTACAAATTAATATGTGTGCCTTGAAATTATTGTGTATAAAAAGTCATAGAATCATGTGAGCTTTTGTAGGTCTGTGTTCTCCAATGCTGTGTTTATTTTATTTAGATAATTAAGAGGATGTAATTGCATATATGGGTAATAATTGTATGATCTGATTGGTTTGTGTGTTGGAAATGCTCGGAATTGTGTAAATTATTTCTTATGATTTTGTTAAAAACAACATCTGAATTTAATAACAATGTTGTGGATTAATTGTTTTTGTGTTTTGACCTTTCAGTTTGTTGAATAATTTCAATAATGTCTGTATATTTGTTATGTTATCATCTTCAGCATCATCTAACTTACAATAAAGCAGATGATTCTTCAGTAAATGTGTTTAGAAATTTCATCCATAGTATTTTTGTAATCATTGTACATTGATACAATGATATGATTTTAGGTTTGTTTTTATATTTATTGTTTTTTTGAGATGTGTGTCAACAGTTGTTGACCTTTATCCATCATAAGATTACATTATGATTATTTATTATGCATACGTTTGAACAGTTTTCAAAACCTTGCTTTTGAAATAACATGATATTCTAAAAAGAAAACAAGTTCAAAACCATTATGTAAATTAGAAGTTTTTAGTGCATATAATTACATGTAGTTAGCAACTTAACATTCAGATCTTTAGTACAATTACATGTATTGAAAAAGTGCTATTCGTGTGCATTTCTGAAATGTATTAAAATGAATAATATATTATTTGAATCGAAGCGTGTTTAAGTATGTTTAATAATTAAAACCTTGTCATGGTATTTAACCCTTTGAGTGCTGGAACCGAATTTTAAAGGCCTTTGCAAACAGTTTGGATCCAGATTAGACGCCACAGAACGTGGCATCTCATCAGGATCCAAACTGTTTGCTATTCTGATAGTGGTCTTTGAAAAAAAGTGAAGAAAAGGATGATTTTAGAAATTCAGCAGACGACATTTTAGCAGACAACAAATTTCCCAGCATGCAAAGGGTTAAATGTATTAAAATTGTATAACATGAGTGTTGTTACAAAGTAGAACTATGCACCATCATACATAACTATATTTGTAATCAGCAAATACTTTGAAGCTTTCAATTATGTGCATAATTGCTTACTGGTATATAAGTCATTCAATGGCCATGGTGTTCAGTGTTTTACTGTGGACATAAACACATAATAAAATGATGAAATGTTTGTGGTGTATTGCAGTCTTCTTTTTTTCAAACTCCACTTGCTATACAGAAATTAGTTTAATTGCATCTGTCTGAGAAATGTATAGACTATAGTCCAGATCCTAATTATAATATTGGTCGGTACCACGGCTATTTATATGTATTTACATTTTATACGAATGACTGAAAAGCTGACACATATTACTGATAAATTAATTTGCATGTAACAAAGAAATGTATTATAGCTGAACACTTGCATGTATGTGTGTGAATTTCGAAGTCTATGAGATTCATCCCCGCCTGGGACTGCATACTTTTTTAATTTGTGGACCAGGAGTGTGTCCCTGCACTCCTATTTAATAAACTTCCTAGACTCCTGAATGTAGGGAAGCAATTTGAATTATAGCAACTATTTACATTGCTATATATATATAAACTTAATGTGGTCTTGTGCTGTGGCGGAAAGCAGGAGTACCTGAAGAAAATCCCTGCTGTTCACCTGACCACCAACCAAGCTCACAGTACATCTATATTCATAATTATACACTTCACTGTAGTTAATAGTGGTCTATCAAGAACAACTTCACCTTACATGTAAACATATATTTGAGCTTGATATAATGTGCACTTATGCGGATTTGTTAACGACATTAAGTGGCACAGCTTGACAAGATAAAAGATGTTATTGGCGAATATATCTTAAAATATAACTTAACTCAGAAATAACACCACACCGAACATAACGTAATCCGTTAACGCTATTAGGAAGATGGGAAGTAACTCGTCCAGTTTGTATGAAGCCTTGTAGGATTTTCCTCCCTCGTGTCAATGGCTGCGCGGCAGCGCATTTATGTGGGTCGGATGGGTTCACCGGGTAAGCAATACACCAATGTAATTGTGTTCATTTTGATTACAAAGAAACTAAATCAACCTGATCACGCGAGCTTGCATGAAACATTAGAGAACTGCACTTTTCTCTACAATTCGAATATACAACCCTTTGTAATTCCGTAAAATTCACGCACATCGTATTTCTTAGCAGGCGTATGCATCTTCCTTTAAGTAAGAAATGGACAACAGGTGAATAAATATACACTGGTTAAATTTAAGTAAAGACGTCTATTTCATACATTATTAAAACTTGCATTGATGTCCAACCTTGACGCTGAACACGTGTTTCTGTGTTAATTCGTTGACCTGCCAGAATGCCAAAGTATATCGGGGAACAAGGTCCATGAGTATATGTAGTATTGATTCAAACACAAACTTTTTTTTTGAAGATATGTTAACGAACCTTGAAGTTTCGCATTTGAAAACCACAAATCGAAAGGATTCGGCGTTGGGAGGTGTTTCAGACAATCACACATTCCATGATAATTTCGCAGACTTCTTTGATACCAACCGAGACGCGAGTCATTCTGTTGAAGTTACCCAATAATCGCCAATGATCCAACGCGTTTATATTATATGGTTTAAGAAGATCTGATTTTGTGGTTAAATGTCATTTCATATAGCTTGAAGCATATGTTTAAATGCCAGTTATTGATTAGACAATGTTATGAGAATAATATTCAGTTATTGTAAAGTTCAACAGTATTATTGTGGAGGTTGCTTCAGGGCCATGTTTTGCACGTGAACTGTAGAGCGCGCACTTCAGACGCATTTGATTGGTCGACACCACACGTCATTTTCCCACAAACTGTCAACGAACGATAGTTTCGCTTTGAGTTGATACATAACGAAAACTGGGAACTAGCGAAAAAATGTGAATATGGCAAAATGAGTGGATATAAGTTCTGTTTTGTAGAAAAATTACACAAACGATTAATATGTATGATGTGTAAACTTCCTATGAAGGATCCAGTACAGATAACTTCATGCGGACACAGATTTTGTGACATTTGTTTACAGCAATTTCTCAGGTAAGATAATACAATGTACATGATCATTATTATTACAATAACTTATAGCAGGAAGGTGAACTTTGAATCTTTTTTAAATTGCTTAGAATTTGCTGGGCATATTATAAGTTTATAAACCGGTAGTTGTAGTTATTAGTCAATAACTTAAATATTACCAAACCACAACGTATGACTTATGTTATATTCATGCACGTGGGTGTTTAACTCTGAGGATAGCATAAATTTGATGCGGGAGTGGCTCTGAACTTCAAAGTCCCAATAAATGTATGGGAATGACGTCAGCATGAAGTTTTCAGGTGAGGGTCTCAGGCATGACATAAGAAAATTTTAATTATAAATATGAGACTCGCTCTGTGAAAAGGGGGTTTAATGAGTGTCCGTAAAGTGTCGGCACAGGCTAATCAGGGACGACACTTTCCACTTTTATGGTATTTTTCTTGAAAAAAAGTCTCTTCTTAGCGAAAATCTTGTTAAGGCGGAAATGGTCGTCCCTGATTAGCCTGTGCGGACTGCACAGGCTAGTCGTGGACAACACTTTATGCACATGCATTAAGCCCCCTTTTCACACAGCGAGGCCCATTTGTAAATTATTATTATTTCTAATTATTGACAAATACAATGACCGTCACACTTTACGCACACGCATTAAACCCCCTTTTTCACAGAGGGAGGCTCATATACAGACTAAAAGCATAGTGCGGCCTGTTAAACAGGGTTATAGCAAATATTGTGGTTATGGCAAACTTCCAAGGATGATGAATTAATTAAATGGTCAGAAAATAGTGGAAGTTAAACAGTGCATAAATAAAAAATATTATAAAACTTAAGTTACAAAAGTAAGACAGTAAGAGTTCCGAGTTCTACAGCTGTGTCTGCTTATATGGGACTGTTTCATCTATGAAAATATGCATTTTTGTATGCAAGTGATAACATATTTGTAGTTTACTTTAAAAGTAGAAAATATCATCATAGAGTCCTAAAGTCCATCAGCTTTAATGGTTTGTTTAAGTTATACAAAATGAATCAAGAAACAGACTTGGGGGTTTTGCGAGTTACGAAACTGGAATCAACAGAATTGGCAGGATAAGATTAACAAAATAATCTTGCAGCATCTCTTTAATGTAGACATTTGAACACTTTGTACTAAGTACAAAACTTCCAGTCCCTTCATTCACCAAACTGTATGTCAAAATCCAAACAGCCATATGTATATTATATGTACATGTTATATGTACATACAAATGTACGTACATTAATCAGTTATTATTAGATTTGTGTTGCACTCGCAAGCTATGTTAATTGTTATCTGTTTGTGATATCTGATGTAACTTCACATGTCAGGCAAGTAACCATATATACTGTCATAGATGATGTAAGTGTTAAATAAACCACAGGTACTGGTAGCGATTTATGTTTATAAACCATAACATGCTTGCTTAGTCAAAGAATATCACACAAGTTTATTACTGTAATCGTGAAGAAAATGACTCAAAAGGACTAATAGCGCAACTGATTATTGTTGCGCTTATCAAATATTCCCATAATTCACAAGTGCCGCTATGCTGGGTTCATGAATTGCGCATGTATTGTGTTTGTAAAGGATCAGTGTCACTTAAGGGATTAACTTTGCCCTCAATCTAGCACTTCATCCTTGATTTTTTAGTGTTTCTCTGATAAATCATCCAGATTTATACCTCATAAGCAGGAAATTGTAATATTAAATCACCATTACCATGGTGACAAAACAGAATGTTTGAACAAAGTATGCTTTTAGCCTGATGCAGTAAACCCTCTATTGATTGACTGTTAATGAGTTGAAAATGTTTTTTTTTAATGGTTTTCTCTCTTAAGACTGCTGGCTTAACATGTTCATGCTGTATAGGGCAAATATTTTTGAGACATTTCTTGATATCAATAACTAAAATTCTTGATATCAGAATTTTTATTTTTAATATCAAAAAATGATTCTTGATATCAAGATATATTATTATTATTATTGATATCAGAAAATCAAATTCTTTTCAAAATCATTTTTTGATATCTGAGGAAATCATTCTTCTTTACTGATTTAAAGAATTTGATTTTATGATGTAAAAAAAAAAAAAAATTGATATCAAGAAATTGAATTTCTGATAATAGAAATTCCTCTCTCTTTTTTTTTAAATATCAATTTATAAAATTATTGATTTAAAAATACCTAGCACATGCCTGATTCCTTAACGTGGTGTGGTGGTTTGAGTGCCTCTATGGCCCAGAGAGCTATGCCAGCGGTAGTGTAAACTCCTGACAGGCTTCCCAAGCTGAACAGGATGTAGGGTAGAGGGCAGATGAATATCAGCCACCTCTCCTCGAGGCTAAGAGGTATGAGGAGGATCACTCATACAGAAAAACCAAGGGCGGAAGACTCTCTTAAGCCTGGCCAGCAAATCCCCTTGGAGGTAGAAAAGTCGTAAAAAAACACTGCTGAAGACGGATGCACTGGGCCAAAATGCGCATAACGACAGTACAATACTTTCCGCTCCCATGATGGACAACAATTGATCTTTGTGTGATGGTGCTCTCACTGCTCTGGCTCTGGACTACCCTCCAGGCTGGTAGAGTGTCAGAGATCATGCCTCAAAGGGGTCCAACCCAAGCTACCTGAGAAGGCCCCCATCCTGCTACATGACTGCCTCAGGCGCCAGATTTTGGCGGGAAAAACACCTATTTCTTGATATAAATCAATAGAAATCGGGTCTAATTGTTTACATCAAGATTTGATTTTTTAAATATTTTCTTCTTGTTGATCATTCAGATGGACACGCCGGCTCTCTGCCAGGACAGTCTCTGCAGGTACCTTAGACATGGTGCAGAAATTGTGATAAAAAAGCCAGTACAACCAAATAGTCCTGATTTTCTAGGGCTCCAATTGCGTGCCTGGATTTAGTTTTTGCAGATGGATGGATAGATATGGGCAGACACACAGAGGAAAGAAATGGCAGACAAATGGCAAAACCCATAAACCGCCCCTGCGAGAGTTTAATGAATTGTTCATGAATCATTCATGNATGTTTATCTTGATGGAATCTGGGTTGGGATTGTATTTGGTTAGTCAGGTGAGCGATTCAGGGCCATCATGGCCCTCTTGTTTTTCGAATAATTTTGATGTAACGACTCCTTGATATAGTGTAGCTTTTTCTGTGAGAGGTTTGGGAGGAAGCCGGACTGCAACGCCAAATAGAGTAACACCGTTTATTTACAAATAGAAATGCAGTGCAATATACAAATTAACTATACAGTAATCAACATAATTATTAAAATTAAATAAATTAAAACAATTCATTCTATTGCATGAAATAGTAATACATTTATTATAAGTTACCATGTTTTATTATAAAACTGACATATCATTAAACTGACATAAAGGTAAAGTATTTGAAACTTAAAATAAAACAAATTAAATCAAATATAATGTAGTTAAATCAGTTTCTTACCTGCAACACCAAATAGAGTAACACCGTTTATTTACAAAAATGACTAAGTTATCATATCACATGACTAATATGTCATATCACATGTCAAAGATGTCATATCACATGTCTAAGATGTCATATCACATGGCTAATATGTCATATCACATGTCTAAGATGTCATATCACATGTCTAAGATGTCATATCACATGGCTAATATGTCATATCACATGTCTAATATGTCATATCACATGTCAAAGATGTCATATCACATGTCTAAGATGTCATATCACATGTTTAATATGTCATATCACATGTCACAGATGTCATATCACATGTCTAATATGTCATATCACATGGCTAATATGTCATCACATGTCTAATATGTCATATCACATGTCAAAGATGTCATATCACATGTGTAACATATCATATCACATGGCTAATATGTCATATCACATGTCTAAGATGTCATATCACATGTCTATGATGTCATATCACATGGCGTATATGTCATATCAAATGGCTAATATGATGTTATATCACATGGCTAATATGTCATATCACATGTATAAGATGTCATAACACATGTCTATGATGTCATGTCACATGACTAAGATGTCATATCATATGACTAAGATATCATAACACATGGCTAATATGTCATAACACATGTCTAAGTTGTCATAACACATAAATAAGTTGTCTTATCACATGGCTAATATGTCATATCATATCTTATCATAATATTGTCTAGACAAAAACTACAAAACCATATTGGAAGATTAAAACAAAAACAACACAATTGATTTATCTTTTACAACAATAATTCCTTTGGAATAATTCCATATTTCCGACACGTGTCTTATCAGGTTTCATGGTGATAACATAAAACTGTGTACAATGTGCTTCAAAAAAGACAGATATGCCAGGTGTGTTCATAGAAAAATACCTCAATATCTTCACAAAGCAAACCACTAATACTACCTTATGAATGTTTGCTATGGTGAAATGCTGCTTGGTTTGGTATTGCACAATTATAGAAAATTAATCCTTAAGTCTCATGTCATTTGTAAATTGTTCAATATTCAAACTAAAAAAAGCTTTAGTTTTCACAAATCTTGATGCAAGCTTAATCAGTACTGGTATTATACATTTTTGTTAGAAAAAGTCATATGCTAGTCAATTATTCAGAAAGTGTGATTATCATCCACACGTCTTTAGGAATTTCTATGCCATAATAAATCTTTGTTTTTATGCTCCCCATATATATATATATATATATATATATATGGGGAGCATATAGTTGCCAGTTTGTCCTTACTTACTTCCTTCCTTTGTCACACTATTGTATTAGTTTCTCATAGCGCATTCAATATGTTACCGGTCTCCTACATATTTGGCATGTAGGTACCTTCCCCTGCGAGAGTTTAATGAATTGTTCATGAATCTTTAATGAATTTTCTTGCATCATTCATGAACAGCATTCATGAATTATTCATGAACTATTCATGAAGGTTAAATGGCCGCTTTCTGAAATAGTTCTGGAAATATAAGTTCATGAACCATTCATGAATCGATTTGTTCCTGAATCATTTGTGAACCTTGAATCATTCATGAACCTTCATGAACTTGCATATTAATGAACATTTCATGATCACTTTATGAAGCGGCCATTTAACCTTCATGAAGTGTTCATGAAGAGTTCATGAATGGAAACTTCATGAAAAGAGCAAGAATAATTCATGAATTTAATGTTCTAGAACTATTTATGAACCAAGTGATGTTGGAACTCACTCAGTTCATGAATACTTCAAGAACAAAGAATGCAAGATGTTAATGCATACAATTGAAATTCATACTTATAATTATTATTGACCCTCCCTCCATGGGAAGTGGAACATTTTACAATATCAAACCATAAAAAATGACACTTTTATTGAGTAAAACCCATTTTCAACAATCATTGCAGATTTGCAATCATAGCAAATAACACAAATGTTCAAATTAAATTATCCTTAGTCATTTATAGGCTTTAAATCTAATGTCTTAAAAGCTTTTTTAAGTTCAAGAAGTAGCACTTGAAGTAATAAGTACCTAATATTATTAAGTGTGAAAGACCATTAATTGGTATGTAATGCAAACACAAGTAATANAGTTCATGAATCATTCATGATTTCATGAACCTCATGCCGCAGGGGTAATTTGTATACCAAGTTTCATTATCATATCTCATTTACTTTTTGAGTTATATCAGTATTTCGGAGGGACTTACAGATGGATGGATGAACAAAGGGAGGGATTTATAGATTGGTACACCTAAGATTAGACCTAGTTTTATGGTAATATCTTATGCACTTTCTGAGTTATTACAATATTAAGTTTTGTTATATTTCAGTAACATTCAAGCCTTACATTTGATCTCTGGTAAAACAATGGTCATCAGGTCATGCCATTTATTTGTATACCAAACTTAATCAGTACTTTTTAAGTAATTGCTGGATCAAGTTTTGGGGACAGATGAAAGGACAGACAGATGGACAGAAGGCAGCCTGTACTTTGCTGCGATGAATAATCCATAGGGGACTAAAAACAATACAGAGCAGTCGAATTAGCTGCTACTGGCACACAGTAACATTAAAAATAAAATAGTCTATTTATATGAAGTCTTCATAATACTTTTCCTCATCAAAGAAAGGCTTTACGGTCTACTGAAACATGTACCTGCTCATTACATTCCATTTCAAGTGCAGGGATCCATTACTATTGATTGCAAGCTGAACATAAATTTCATCTTTAATCAAGACCTCTGATTGTAAATAGTGATTATATTGACCAGTTTGTTTCAGCAGTTCCTTGATAGGTAAATCAATCAAAGCACTGAAAGGTTCATTTAATGACCTACAAGTGTCTTTCCAATATTCTCAGGTTAGAAACTTTTCAAGTATATGTTCTTTAATCCTCTAAATTATGGCTGACTGTCTGTAGACTCTTCAACACGTTATTTATCATAAAAAATCATTCAATGTAATTTTAGCATGAAACTGAAATACGTAGACTATTTAAAAACACAAATAGTTTTTTTAAAAGCTCATGTCATCTGCACCAGCACATAGTCAAGTTAGCCATTTTTCATGGACTTTGGGATGCTTTTTGCCTAAATGGATTGTAGACATGTGAAATATGTTCAACTGTTTCCAGTTTGTTTGAATTTTGTGAATGAGCATTTATGTAATTAAAAAATGTGGGTACAAATTGATATAATTATGGAAAATGTTGGGTTAATAACTGAAATGCGAACTAGGTATTTATTAAATTATAAATAAGATTAAAAAATGCACAATTGGATTGGTCTAATAGTAGAATATGATCTAAATATTAACAGTTCTAATTCCTGATATCTGTTTGGGAAAAGGAATTGTCTTTTGCTGAACGAATTTAATATGGTCATTTGCAATTTTAATGTAATTAAAAACTTCATTAATCTTGGCATTGATTTGCTTATACAAGGTTGATGTTATATTATATGTATGGTTATCAATATCGAAGAAAATTGAAAAACAAACCTGTGTTATATCGGAATAATATACCATAGATCAGGTTTAACATTGTTATTTTCATAAACATGATGTAGATGGAGTTTTGTTGCTTCCATCTGATATATCAGTTGATATCACATTTAGTGCTCTGTTGAGCTGATTAATTACTTCTTTTATGAAGTAAATCAATAAGTTCCAGTTTATTTTATTCCCTGTTGGAATGGCATTCCTGATCATTTATTCATAAATGGCATACCAGACGTAACACCCAGTAACATATAGAATCATATGGGCCAGGCATTTAAAAATGACAATATTGTCCAATCTTTAACACTTTGCATGCTGGGAAATTTGTCGTCTGCTAAAATGTTGTCTGCTAAATTTCTAAAATTAGCATTTTCTTCGATTTTTTTTCAAAGAATACTATCAGAATAGCAAACAGTTTGGATCCTGATGAGACGCCACGTTCTGTGGCGTCTCATCTGGATCCAAACTGTTTGCTAAGGCCTTCAAAATCCGGTTCCAGCGCTCAAAGGGTTAAAACTCAAACTGTTTTGCTAACTCAGCAAACTTGCATTGTAACAATTACCTTGAATAAAATAAATGTTCTTTTGTTGCAATTTTTCTTTTAGGACTTGAAAGGAAGACTATGAACATTCATATTCTGTTTGCATGAATAATTAATGCATGCTTTGGTATTTATCTTTTTTTTTAACGTTTTCATTCCACACTTTTTGTAGTTATTTGTATCTTGTGGCAAAAAGGAAGTAAATTATATGGCTAAGCAAATCTTGTATGCACACAATTTGACATTTAACAACATCGAGTAAACAAGCAGTTGCAAATGTTTAGTGCAAGAATTTGCATAGGAATGTGGAATAGAACTTTCACAGTTGACTTTTTATTGTTAAAAGATATTCAATAATAGCTTTTGGTATTGGATTTAATAATTTAACAAAAAAGCTTAAATCATTATCATGTTGTAATAAAGAGAACAAGTATCTGATTTTTATGGTCTGACAATACAAATCTGATTACAAAGTGTTTATAAAATTATTGTTTTACAAGTTTTTCAATAATTGGTTCAGGATTTAAAGGCCTTTGGGAATGTACCAATTTTTAAGTCTGCAAAAGGTTAAACTGTGTAACAAGATTTTAAATGGTTCAAATAAAGTGGAAGGGAATTCTGAATGTCTGTTCCTAATTCAGAAGAAATGTAGACATATCAACATCATATCTGCCGGTGCTTTTATTTTCATTTTAGATGAAAATATCATTTGTAATAACATCATTAAATAATTGTCATAAATAATAAAGATAATCATAATCACCCCTTATTTCATCATCAACTCCACAACTTTCATCATCATTTTCAGCACCGCTACCTATACTGCCATCATCATCATAATTATCATCATCGCTACTTCCAACATACCTATAACCAGTTTCTGCAAAATGAAACTGTATTAATGCACAAAGCCTATTATATCCATTTGTTGTTATTAATATTTGTGGACATGTTTAATAATTATGTGAACATTTTTTTTCAGTGTGTGTGTGTGGTACATGTAGTCAAGTGTCATGTTGAAAGCTTAATTGATTTGAATGCAACATTAATTTCCATACTTTGTTGCCAAGTTCAAAGTATTTAAGTTCCTTGATTTAAATGGATTAAGTTTTGATAATTGAAAACTTCAGTCTCACATGTTTGATAAATGAGTCAGTCCACAATTTTCCCAAGCCTTTTTTTTAGATTAAAATATGTGAAAATGGTATTTCTTCTAATGCATGTAGCTAAATGTTGAAGGATTTTTCTTATTAAAGACAAGAAATTTACTTTGCTAATTCTGTTTTCTTTTGGTTTCTGTTGTTATAAGCTTTTTGTTTTTACAAGAAGTGTGTTTGACTTAGGAATTTTATTTTAATATTACAATATAAAAGAAATTGTGTATCATACTGTTAAACATCAAATTCTAGTTTATAGCAAATGTGTCCTTTATGAAGTTAATTTATTGACTCACATCTGCCACAAGGAAATGTAATGCAATTTTTGTGGTAACAGCTCGATAATGGTGTCAGAAATGTAGTTATATTTTCGGCGGTCTGTGTACTTGCTAAATATATTATAAGTATTTAAATAGCTGAACTGCTTTTCCGTAATAGTTTGACTTTGGTATAAATATTTTTCTTGTGGTCATTTAAATGGCAGNCATTTTCTTCTGCAAGTATTTTTCATTTAATCTGAATTTTGAATGTAACATAATATAATCAACAATTATAATTACAAATGACCTTAATGTATTATAAAGGCAGTTTGTTTCAAGCTATTAAAATGTGATATGCTTGTTAAAGTGTATGTATCTTTTTATTTTATTATAATATTCAGCAATAGTAACGAATCTTTGTATATCCTTACTTACGATATCATTTCAATCTAAGGTAATAGTTTTATTATAGTAGATACAGAGTTTTCTACATGCATTTGTAAACAGTAGTATCAAATTACTTGGATTTACATTATCTGATGTAGGTAAAACATAAATTTATATTCTAGCGCACTATAATAAATATAAGTTAATTACATTCTACATGCTAATATCCAAGGGTATTTTTTGTAGGGTAATATACAAGAATTGGCACCATTTATTGGTTTTATATTTACCCTTTTTGTAAAGCAACTAGTGAACTTCAATTTGGATTAACATCCCTTTTAAAAGATGTATTTGCAGTAATTAAGGATGTAGTAAGGTCTTGAACCTTTGATTCCTGAGCTGTGATGCCACTACAGTGTGGCGAGGAACCTATAATTTCAGGGACAACATGCAGGGGAAATATAAGGCAAAATTCTCATCTGAGCAAAATCCTGGAATTAGTTTTTGATAAAAATCAAGAATTTTGAAGGAAAAAATCCTTGAATTAAAAAAAAGCAGATGAAAACATAAGTGAATACAATTGAAGCAAATATTATAAAATGGACTTTTGTAAGAATAATGCAATACAAAAAGAATTTTAATGCCAGTATGACTACGTTACAAACTGGAAACAAAAACAAAAATAGCTGCAACTGTGATACTTGGGTAATCTTACAACATACCGGTAGATCTTGACAAGGGCAGCCAAAACCATATTTTTTAGTTTTTAGTCAGAGATATGTCAGGGGAAATAGCATGGAATTTTGCTTTTGACTTGTTTGACCCTTCATTAGATTATGATTTCACTACTTCCTTTATATTGGTAACAGGGTGGCTTCATGTTCCAAAAAACAGGGGCGTTGCTCATAGAATTTTTGGTACTTGGAGAATGGGATTTCAGTGAGATGCGATTTAATACCTGTAATTATCAAAGCAAAACTCTCCCTAATAATATGATACCCAAATTAGCACACGCACCCGTTATAAAATGATACACAAATTAACGTTTCCCTTACCTCTTGTGTTGAGATAGGTCTTGAAATAATTGTTTGCACCAATTCTTTCCCCTACCTCTTATGTTGAGATTGGTCATGAAATAATTGTGCCTATTATGCTATTAAAAAAGCAACAAAAACTAATCAACAAATAAAACAACATTTTAAAGCAGAACGGCTATATGCAATAACAACAAGTGTGTGCGCAGAATATGGCAGGGTCTGAAAAGACCATAAAATTCTTTAGTAATGAGGGTTCCATTTACCTTCATTTTAGATAATTTGTATCATTTTTAAATCATCTATGTTATTTGATCATGAATTTGACTATGTTTTGTGAAACTTATACTTCATTCAGGTTAAAAAGGCTAAGTACCCAAATTTCAATCTGTGTGTCAGATGTTTGAAACAAAAAGGTCAGTTTCACTAGTGTATCTTTTAACTTTGAACATGTTGGTCAACTGGTGTTTGTATAAAATATCTTTGCATATAGGTGCAACATAATGTTGTTTAATTCAACTCTTATCTATAACTATATATGCATATCAATGAATACAACATAAGTTTAAGTTCTAGATATTGATCAGTGCTCATCTTACCCAAATGGCTAGAAATTGATCAGTGCTCATCTTACCCAGATGGCTAGATATTGATCTGTGCTAATCATACCTAAATGGCTAGATATTGATCTGTGCTAATTTTACCTGAATGGCTAGATATTGATCTGTGCTAATCTTACCCAAATGGCAAGATATTGATCTGTGCTAATCTTACCCAAATGGATAGATATTGATCTGTGCTAATCTTACCCAAATGGCTAGATATTAACCTGTGCTAATCTTACCCAAATGGCTAGATATTGATCTGTGCTCATCTTACCCAAATTGCTAGATTTGATCTGTGCTTCTCTTACCTAAATGGCTAGATATTGATTTGTATTAATCTTACCTAAATGGCTAGATATTGATCAGTGCTCATCTTACCCAAATGGCTAGATATTGATCTATGTTAATCTTACCTAAATGGCTAGATATTGATCTGTGCTAATCTTACCTAAATGGCTAGATATTGAACTGTGCTAATCTTACCTAAATGGCTAGATAGTAATCTGTGCTAATCTTACATAAGTGGCTAGATATTGATTTGTGCTAATCTTACCTAAATGGCTAGATATTGATCTGTGCTAATCTTACCCAGATGGCTATATATTGATCTGTGCAAATCTTACCTAAGTGGCTAGATATTGATCTGTGCTAATCTTACCTAAATGGCTAGATATTGATCTGTGCTCATCTTACCCAAATGGCTAGATATTGATCTGTGCTAATCTTTCCCCATGTCTAGATATTTATCAGTGCTCATCTTGCCCNGACCCCCTAGCAGCCCTGCACCCACTAGGGGCCCAAATGGCCATCCCTGCACCCCCAGCAAATATTTCAGTATCCCGACCCCTAACCAGAAATCCTGGATCGGCCCCTGCAGTGTTTACTGTGATTAGATTTTTGACATCTCAGGACATCTCAGGATTTACATGTTTCACTTGTTTCATGTTTATGACTGTTATTTACAGGTTATATACTGTTTCTTACACATAATGCAGGCAGTTTTGGCGATCATTACAGAATCTTACGCCTGAGGGTACAATTTCAGCTATTAACTTGTTTTATTTATCTTCATTTTATTGCTTAGGAAATACACAGCCAAATGATTGGACATTGATTGGTTGTTCTTGATCAGACATTTGGCATCAATAATTATATTCTTCCATTCATTTGAACGATAACGTTTAATAGCAATTACAGTCTTGTTTGATTGCCCAATCAATTAGAACAAAAAAGAATAAATTCCTAATTATTTTTAAATAATGTATGGCCAATTGTGCATCATTTGATACTATAAAATGTTCAATGAGCCACCAGACATGAAATATTACACGTTGTTTTGCTTTTTACGAAATGCATCAACCGCAATATATGTGTGCATTTAAAAAAAAAATTGAACATTTGATTTGCAATAATGATTAAAACACACCATCCAAATGTCTGTTATTGACTGATGAAAAAACTTGTTTGTAAAAGACAATTTTGAACATCTTCATCCCATCCCATCCTGTTTCAAAATAAATGATTTGTTTTCATATACCGGATACCGCATTATAACAAAAGAAACTTAAAATTAAGTCTATATTTGTTGCTTGGTGACCCTCAAGATTGTAATTTTTAACACATTTCCAGAATGCATGATAAACTACTGCAGTGTGTCTTACAGTCAGTGATGTATGCATTTTGTTGAAAAAAATACATATTTTTCATTTCCGCATGCATCTTGCGGGCAGTAACAATAAATGCTGTGATAATTTGTGTCTGTTGTTTTACACTATACAGGTGTTGGTGGTCATTTTTATGGTCATGGGCAAAATGACCCCAAGTACACAACAAAGAAGACGTTAAGGGTTATTCAGATGCCTATAAACTATAAATGTTGTTTTATGGAGCGATAACTGCAATTTTTTGTTGCATGTTCATAATGGGAATAAACAATATGCTAAACTTACATGCTTTTCTAGTCAATAAAAGAACAATGAAACATCATGATAATAAGAGCCTGTCATGCAAAAATGGGTCTTATGCCATATGCGCCCAGCGTAGCTCCAGACCAGCCTGCACATCCGTCCAGAGTGGTCAAGAGCTACCCTGGCTGCTACTGAGACCACAAGACCTTGGGTGACTTTGTAACAGACAGTGTAGCTCATGACCAGACTGAGAAAATGCACAGGCTAATCTGGAGCTAGGCTGACTGCACATGGCAAAAGACCCTTTGAATAACTTGCAGTTTTTTTTTTATGCCGTACCATTTGGGTCAAAAGTAAAAATACGCCAACAGCTTAAAATAGATATCACCGCTGTGACAAAATTGTAACCGCGGTGACAATTTTGTCACTGCGGTAACAATTTTATCACAGCGGTGATATCTATTTTGTCACTGCGGAAACAATTTTGTCACAGCGGTGACAAATTATGACTGTTGGTATATTTTTATACCTGCTGTTACATTTATTTCTTTGGGTCAGTTTTCAACCATTTTCCCCGTAACAAACCGAGATTTTTTCAAGAAATAATTAAATATTTAACAATAGTTTAAAATAAAATCAAAACGGATGAATAAGTTTATTCATATGTTTTTTCATATGTTTTTGTCCTTTTGTCCAAAGTATCCCCGCCGTCACAAATATATCACCGCAGTGATAAATTTATGACCGCAGTGACAAAATTGTCACCGCGGTGACATTTTGTCACCACGGTGATTTCTATTTTTAGCTGTTGGCGTATATGTACTTTTGACCCAAAGGGTACGTCATAGTTTTTATCTGATTTTGGGGAAAGGGCCTGGCCTTTTCTGAGGGGAAAAAAATTGCGCGAAACGCCTGATTTTTGGGGGAAATAAGTGAGTCTTAAATTATCAATTTTATATATTTTATTGTTTTAAACCAAATTCCAGTCAACTGATGATTTAATTATGCAATATTTTTTCACACTGGATCAGGTTTACTTATAAAATTAAAGGTTTACAAAAAAAAACACCGGGAAAAAAAACGTCTAGGGGAAAGGGCTGATATTCGGCTGGGATTTATGAAGGAAAAAAACATACAAAATGTACATGCTTCCATTGTTAAATGCACTAAATTATGAATTATTCATGCTTTGTTTTCCCCCACCAAAAGGCGCAGGGATATAGAAATGGTTGGCACATGTCTCCGTCGGTCACTTTTTCTGTCCACAAACCATCCCACATTTTGCACATGCTTTTCTTCAAACTTTTGCACAATAATCATCTCCAAGTACTTAGGAGCATGTTGTCAAGGTTTCACAATTGGGTTAATTTTTAAAGGAGTAAATGCCCATTGTTACATTAATGCTTTTGCATAAGACTCCTTTTAAACATTTTTCTTGCGATCTTCATCAAACTTTTACAGAATAATTATATGCAAGTGCACAGCGTATATTTTCAAGGTTCCCTTACAGTATTTTTTCATAAGTTATTGCCCTTTGTTTAAAATTACATTTAAAAGCTTCTGTGTGCAACTCCTACATTTTGAGTGTGATTTCCCAAAACAAATTACAGAATTATTTATTTGTAAGTGATACTTTGCTTATTGTCAAGGCTACGCAACGCTTGATATCAAGAAAAAGATGTTCTGCTGTGTTAGTATAGAATATTGGGGCACCCTCTGTATTCTTGGAGCTTGAAAATATTTTAGAAAACCATTATTACTTAAAGAAGAATTCCCTATGGTCTTCAACTGTTCAGAAATTATGCCCATAGAGGCAATTTAATTGGGGCTGCAGGTACCTTAGCCATGGTGCAGGAATCGTGATCAACAAGCCAGTACACCAGTACACGTCAAAACAATAACCAAATACATGAAGTCCCAATTTTCTGGGGTCATGGTCATGCCATTTATTCGTATATGAAACTTTATCAGTACTTTATTATAAGTTAGTGCTGTATCTAGTTTTGCGGACAGATGAAAGGACAGACAGACGGACAGAAGTCAGCCTGTACTTCGCTGCAGTGAAAAATCCGTAGGGGACTAAAAACAATACAAAGCAGTCAAATTAGCTGCAACTGGGAAACAGTAACATTTAAAATCAAAGGACTGAAGGCACTGAAGTTGTTCGCTGTTGTCGCCCTTGATTAGCTTGTGCGCATTGCACAGGCTAATCAGTGTGCACAGGCTAATCTTATTTGACACGCATTAAGCCCCGTTTTCCCTGAAAGCAGCGAATATGTACAGATTTCAATGATACACACTAGACTGGCCAATGTCGTCTTACAAGCTGGTAAATACACTCACTGGTAAAGCAGAAGCTCCTAAGCCATGTAAGCATTCATCGTCTCCAGTGAAAATGTTATGTACACTTCAACACCGTTATTTCGAACACCGATAATCCGAAGTCACCGTTATTTCGAAGTATTTTTCGGGTCCCGATTTTGGTTCTTCTTTGTTTAATGTAAAATTTCATTGTTAATCCGAACTTCGTTAAACTGAAGAAATCGTTAATTCGAAGTGATTCTGTCGGTCCCAACACTATAATTCGCACCTAATTATCAGTCTTTAATCCGAAGTTAAAACTGCAAAACACTATAATTCGCACCTAATTATCAATCTTTAATCCGAAGTCAAAACTGCAAAACACTGAGCATAATTTTACACCTTTGTCGTCTGCGCGTGGTGTGTCAAAAGCTGATAATTACACCTTTGTCGTCTGTGTGTAGCGTGTTAATTTTATAATGTCTTCAAAAGCCGATAATTACTATTTACGTAGTTTTGCATTCTTTAGTAACAAACACACGTGTCACGTTAGGTCTGAGTAAATGTGGTCAAATGAAATGCATCATATATAAATTCTACCTTTTTAACAAAAAACACGGGCGGAAGTGAGTTCTTCAATGTCCTTGACACATTGGAGAAATATGTTACACGTGTCCAGTTTAGTGCTGCTAACGCCGGTGTTCAGAGAGACATCGCGTCTTATTTAAAAAAATGTTAATTCATTTCGGAAAATGTATTCATATGTATTTACATGTATGATAATTTATATTTTCTGATAATTTGTGCTATTCATTATATTGTATATGTTCTGTAATTAGGGAAAAATAAAAAGAAGAAAAAGAATCATTTTATTTCTCCGTTTGTTTCAAGTAGAAATATATTGCTATCTGACTAGTTTACGTTTTTAAGTAAAACAATTATTAAAAGTAGCGTGTAACCGAACCATGCGAATTCCACAACTTTTTATTTTTAAAGGATCAAAGAAGTCTCCTGTCAAATGCTTATTTTGAATTTTCGTAAATCCGAAGTTTTTTTAACGGTCCCGACGACTTTGAAATAACTGTGTTGAAGTGTAAATGATACTCTTCCGCACCGCGAACTATTTCTAGGCGCGTATGCGTGTTGAGTGTGATTTGGTGAATCGTAGTTAACTGAACAACGATTTTCAAAACACCACAGTAACTTTAGTTGTTCTTGCGAGCAACTAAAAAAAGTCCGGGTATATGAAGTCTTCATACTGTACTCTTCCTCATCATTTAAAGGCTTAATGGTCCGCTGAATCATGTACCTGCTCATTACATTCCATTTTAAGTGCAAGGATCCATTACTATTGATTGCAAATGAAAGCTGAACATAAATTTCATCTTAAATCAGGACCTCTGATTGTAAATAGAGATTATATTGACCAGATTGTTACAGCAGTTCCTTGATTATAAGATAAATCAAACAAAGCATCGAATGGTTCGTTTAATGACCTACATATGTGTCTTTGCAATATTCATGTATATAATTTTATGTTCTATAATCCTCTTAATTATGGCTGACTGTCTGTAGACTGTTATTGGTCATAACAAGAGATGTGTTTGTCAGAAACACAATGCCCCCTACTGCGCTGCTTTGAAATAAAATTTCTATTTATCGTTTGGCAGGTATAGAAATTATCTCCCTTTAAAGCTCATACATGCCAAATATCAAGTTGCTATCTTCAATGTGGCAAAAGTTATGGCTAATGTTAAAGTTTCAGACGGACACACAGACTGACAGACGGACTGACAGTTCAACTGCTATATGCCACCCTACCGGGGGGCATTAAAAGTCATTCAATGTAATTTAAACATGAAACTGAAATTATATATGTAGACTATTTAAAAACACATATAGTTTTTTTTAAAAGCTCATGTCATCCGCACTAGCACATAGTCAAGTTATAATGAAGCCATTTTTCATGGACTTGGGGATGCATTTTGCCTAAGAGACTGTAGATTTATGGAATATGTTTTCAGTTTGTTTGAATTTTGTGAATGTAAATTTATTTAATGCAAAAATGTGGCTACAAATTGATTTAAGTGTGGATAAAGTTTCGTAAATAGCTGAAATTTGAACTAATTATTTGTTAAATTATAAATAAGATTGTAAAATGCACAGTTGGATTTGTCTAACATTAAAGGCATTGTTGTAGAATATGATCTCAATATTAGAAGGTCTAATTCTTGTATCTGTTTGGGTAAAGGAATTGTCTTTTGCTGAGCAAACTTTAAATGCTCATTTGCAATTTTAATGTAATTAAAAACTTCATTCATCTTGGCATTGACTTGCTTATACAAGGTTGATGTTATATTATAGTATGGCTATCAATATAGAAGAAAATTGAAAAAACAAACCTGTGCTATATTGTAATAGTATACCATATATCGGGTTAAACATTGTTATTTTCATAGACGTGATTTATTCTGTCACATAGGCTAGGTCTATATGCTACCGGTATTCTTGTTGCAACAAGGTATGATCTTGGAAAGAAGCGATGATGTAGATGGATTGTTGTTGCTCCCATCTGTTGTCAGTTGATTTTATAATATGACTGATAATCACATTTAGTACTCTGTTGAGCTGGTAAAATACTTCTTTTATGAACTGAATCAATACATTCCAGGACATTTAATTCCCAATTGGAAACGCATTCCTGATCATTTATTCATAAACTGCATACCAAAAGTGAAAACCAGTATCATATGGAATCCATATTTGCCAGGCATGTGAATATGATAATATTGTCTGATCTTTAAAACTTCAAACTCAGCAAACTTGCATTGTAACAATAACCTTTAACAAAATAAATGTTCTTTTGTTGCAATTTTCTTTTATGATTTGAAACGAAGACTATCACCGTTTATATTCTGTTTGCATGAATAATTTATGCATGCATTGGTATTCATCGTTCTTTTTTAATGTTTTCATTTCACATTTTCTGTCACAATCTGTACCTTGTGGCAATAAAGAAAGTAAATAGGCTAGGCAAATCTTTTATGCACACAATTTGACATCAAACAACATCGAGTAAACAACATGCAGTTGTAAATATTTAGTGCAAGAGTTTGTATATGTCAATCAGTGGAATAAAAATGTCACAGTTGAAATCTAAAAATATTTAATAAAAGCTTCTGGTATGGGATTTAATACATTATCAAAAAGCTAAAATTACTATCATGTTAAAAAAGAGAACAAGTAATTGGTTTCATGATCGAACAATGTTAATCTGTTCACAAAGTTTGTATATATGTATTGTTTTACCAGTTCTTTAATAATTGGTTCAGGACTTAAAGGCCTTTGAAAATGTTACAACAAATAAGTCTGACCAAAAATTAAGCTGTGTAACAAGATTTTAAATGGTTCGAATGTATTGGAAGGAAATTCTGAATGTCTGTTCCTAATCCAGAAGAAATGTAGACATATCAACATCATGTCTGCGGGTGCTATTAATTTCATTTTAGATGAATTATCACTTTAATTTCATACTTCTGACAGACTTTACATTGTTTTTAATTATGTAGTTATATCATCAAATTATTGTTAATAATAATAATAATGATAATCATAATCACACCAAGTTTCATCCTCACCACCACAACTATCATCATCATTATCAGCACTGCTACCATTATACTATATCATCATTATCATCATCGCTACCACCAGCATCCCTATAACCAGTTACCGGTAAACATAAATTAAATCTTTGAAATTTTTCGACAAAAAGCTGAACTAAAAATTATTTAAATATTGCAAGATGAAAATTTATTAATGCACAAAACCAATTATATAAATGTGTTGTTTTTAATATTTGTGGAACGTTAAATAATGATTTGAACTTTTTTTTCAATGTGTTTGTGGAACATCTAGTCAGGGGTCATGTTGAAAGCTTTATTGATTTGCATGCAACATTAATTTCCATGCTTTGTTGCCAAGTTCAAAGTATTTGTGTTCCTTGATTAAAATAGATCAAGTTTTGATAATTGAAAACTTCAGTTTCACATGTTTGACAAATTAATCAGTCGGCAATTTTCCCAAGCTTTTTTAGCAAAAAATGTGTGTAAATGGTTTTTCTTCTAACTCATGTTTTATTGCTAAATGGTTAGATTGATTCTTTAATATTACAAATTAGAACTTAACTTTGTTATTCACTTTTGGTTTCTGTTGTTATAAGCTTGTTGCGTTTACCAGAAGTTAGTTTGACTAAGGATTTTTATTTTGATATTACAGTTTTACAGAAATTGTGAATCATACTGTTCACCATCAAAGTCTTGCTTATAACAAATGTGTCCTTTATAATAAATTTTATGAACTGTATAGCCTTTACATCTGCCACAAGGAAACGTAATGCAATTTTTGTGGTCACATCTTGATGATGAAGTTACTGATTTAAATGTCAGAAATGTAGTTTTATTGTTGGCTCTCTGTGAACTTGTTCAATATATTATAAGTATTAAAATAACTGAACTGCTTTTCTGTAATAGTTTGACTTTGGTATTAATATTTGTCTTGTGGTCATTTATATGGCAGACAGTCAGTCTCGTACAAGATCATAAGCGGGCTGAAATGTCTATATATAACATGCTTTACTAAATTGGTATTATATTAGAGCAGTTTGGCATGTCAGATTAACATGCTTGTCACACTGGTACATTAAACTACAGTGGCAGATTACATTTATGCATATTTATTATTATTTTTAATTCACATTTTTCACATTCAGGACAAATTACGGAGCCTTAGTTGGTAATGTTAAATTCCAAATGTACGTTGACATTATTACATGTATGTAAACAAAATAGTCC